>JPFM01000167.1:0-152495 GCA_000733375.1 Paramecium sexaurelia
ATATAATAATTATTAAAATTATAAAAGAGTTTTTTAAAAAATATTAACAATTAATTTATAATTCTTATTGAATGAATTACTTTGCTATATCAAAATCAACTCAGTAACATTATGAATAATCCCACAAATTTATTTAAATATTCTTCAGATCACATCTTATAACTAAAACTTATCCAAAAAAAATTATATAAAATAGGTAAGTTATTGAATCTAAACAATAAATAATTTTCTATATGATATAATACTGAACAATATAGATAGAATTTCAAAGGATGAAAAAAATCAATAATCTAAATATTTAGGAATATGAATTTCCATTCTTTATTTATGGAAGTCCTTCTCAAATATACTCTGGTAAATAAAATAGATATGTTTAAGAGAATCTTGATTCTTATAAATAAATACATGATGATTTTAGAAAAATAACATTGATTAATCTTTTATAACTTATTTAATTTTTAATTCTAAAATCATTTATAAAAGGAACTCATACTAAGAATAATATTCTAGCTTTTATTTTGATTATAAAAAAGAAAGTATATTATTCAATCAAAAAAAGTATTTAATTATTTTTAAATTAGTGTGCAATCTTGGTGGTCAATTAAAACTGGCGTATCTTGTCTGAAAAAATAAAGAAACAGAACTTGATTTTCATATTTAGAGTGAAACTTAAATAAAATTGAATTAATTACCCAACCATGGATTGGAATGTTAGCTTCGTAAATTCCTCTTCCTTGGATACAATTATTTCTAAATTCTCCAACAAATCTAGTATTATCATTAAAGATAAGCTCTCCATTTCCGTGCATCTTTCCTTTATACAAATTGCCCTTGTATGTACAACCATTTGCAAATTCAAATTTGCCTTAACCATGAATTTTTCCATCTTAAAATTATCCCATATAAATCGTTCCATTTTTACGGATTTCAGTCCCTTCCCCGATTAATTTATTATTAAGCCAAAATCCTCTCACTTCTTTTCTCGAATTAACAAATTTTCCTATTCCATTTGCCACATTATTAATAAAGTGTCCATCGAAACTAAAGAAATATCAATTGAGTATAATACTAATCGCCATTAGGATAAATCATTCTAGCTCTTCCATGTAGTTGATTATCAACCCAAGTTCTTTTAATGTTAAAATGTATTAAATACCCTTCTAACAGATTTCCTTCTTTCAACCAGTGCTGTTTTCCTTAACCATTTCTCTTTCCATTTAAAGTTTATCCATAATAAATACTCTGATCTGGCATCATTAAGTACTGGCCTTATAAATCTGGGAATAGATCCCCTAATTATTCAAGCACCAATTGAACTGCCGTATGCAGCTCACCTAAACTGCTAAGATTCATTCCTATTTACAAATATTGATCTTGACAATCAGATAAATCTAAATCTGTTTAAAGGGTTGTTTAATTTACTAAAATAATTTTAAAGTATGTACTTGAATCTGGTATTTTAATATTGAATTGCTTCATGTGCTAATCTTTTGTTGATACACATCCCATTGTTAATATTTTCAATTTTGATAATATAAAATGATCAAATTAGAATACTAGAAATTTAATCAACTCTAAAAGATTAAGAATTTGAATATTTGAGATCAATGTTCTTAAAATAAATTTTAACACTTAATAGTAAATAAGTTTATTATTTCAAAATGTATTTAAAGAAATTAAAATGTGAGCAAGTTTCATAAAATGAAAAAAATTTTATATTAAATAAATATTCAATATATGTTTTTGTTTATGTCATTTAGAAAACGCTTCTGGAACTAAGTAGTTATCCATAATTTTAAATATATTTTAATGGGTTGGTATAATTTTATTATTAATTTAGAAATGAATTGGAATAATATATTTAAAAAATATAATTTCAATGAGTTTATCTAGGAATGGATCAAAGTTTTCAAGACATGATCGCATAACTAATTCTTAGATAATAGATCTGAAGAAAAGTAAAATTTATCCATCTTCAAGCAAAAATTCTGATCAATAAGGTGGATTTTTTTTGAGTTTGGCAAATATGAAAGCACCAGATTATGGGTAAGGACAATTATTAAATAATGATGCTCTGAAAAATAAAATAAAGGAGAAGAGAAATCAAAAATCAATGGATAGTGATATCTTGTTGAATAAATTTGTTACTAAAGTTGAGAATAAATTGATTTCATCTCCATTAAAGAAAAAAGTAATTGCTATTGATCCGAAAATTGATGTGCCAACTCAAATCAAACCATACTCCCTCACTCCTTAATCTCGATTGCAATCATTTCGTATCTAAAGTCCTTCATCAAAACCTAGATCTTAGAGTTAAAACAAAAGAAATGAAATCTATTATCTAAGTAAACTTTAAAAGGCTTTTGATGCAAATGGTTCAGATTACTTCTCTCGTATGTATCGCGAACATTTCCATCAGACTTATTAGGGCTTAAATTGTAGATTTTTTCCTTAAAATAATAATGATTATAATAGATCTCATAAAATACCAAAAAAAAATTAAAGTAAATAACATCATAACAAAATAAGGATAAATTACTTTGTTTTTTGATTTAGATGAAACTTTGGTGCATTGTAATGAAACCCCTTCAATTCCATGTGATGTAGTTTTAGAAATTAATGTTTCTAAACATTAAACAGTAAAAGCAGGAATTAATGTTAGACCTTATGCAAAAGAATTGTTAAAAAATCTCTCAAATTATTTTGAAATTATTATATTTACTGCATCACATAGTTGTTATGCAGAAAAGGTAACATGAATATTTGATTAGGTTTGCAACTATTTAGATCCTGATTCAACAGTTGTAAGTCACAGATTATTCCGAGATAGTTGCACATAAACAAATACTTCCCTGTATACTAAAGATTTAAGAATATTTTGTGATAGTACAAATAGATAGTTGAGTTAAGTGGCTTTAATAGATAATGCATCATATTCATATGCATGGCAAATAGACAATGGAATACCAATACTTCCATTTTATGATAATAAAGACGATAGAGAATTAATCGAATTAGAAAAATATTTAAAAAACATGATAGGCGTATCTGATATAAGAGAATATAATAGAAACAATTTAAAATTGCATTTATTTGTGGATCAACGAGGACCTTATAAAGTATTAGAAAATCTATTTGGTAGACCACAATAACTTTTATGAGTATTAGAAAATAATCAATAATTTCATTCAATGTTTTTTTCTTAATTTAGCATCAGCTCTTTGTGCTTCTTCTAATTATGTTTTTAATTTCATTGCTAAATCAAAATTACCAGTTTTCCATGCTATTAAGTCTTCTCTAAAATTAGAGTCAGATGGTAAAGGATTACTAATGATATAAATATTAATAAATACTCCTCATCTTCTAATACATAAGGTTCTGTATTAATATTCCATATTTCTTAATTATCAATAAACATATTTTTATGCCAGATTCCACTAATTTTTGAAATTTATCTAACTATTTCATTTTATTTTAATTCTTTAAATTTAAGATATCCATCTTTTTAATATCGTCTGACAAATTCATCATTCACTTCATAGATGAAACCTTCAAAATAGTCATCCAAATGTTCTCTCCTTTTTTTCCATAATGAACCTGGGTAAGGATTACATTTGATTTCTGCTACTAGTTTGTGTTTCAAATTAATAACATGAAATTTTCCAACCATCTAGAATAGTTTGTCCCCATATAAGGTGCCAGTATACAATCCAGAACATGGTAAAAATATAAGTTCATTATTGGATTCATAGAAATATACTTTTGTATATCCTTAATTGATTCCACTTACTGAATTAGCTGAAATATTAGCTACAGTACCTAATCGTTAATTCACTCTAAAATAAAATAAGTATAATTACCTATATCCTCTTCCATAAATTAATAAATTACTAATAGGGGGATGATGTGACACTTATTCTGCATAAACAGGACAACCATTTATAAATCCTGAGTATGTTTCTCCAAGAATAGGATTGAATGGTTTCCACATATTCAAATATAAAATTGTTGTCCCATAACCATAAGGCAAGAAATTTTTCAACTAAAATATAAAATCTTTAGAGACTGCTTCATCTAAATATTATAAGTAAGTGAGTGAATTGGCATATCTTTAAAGATTACTTTGTTTTTCAAAAATGTAAACAGGTAAACTAATATTCATTATAGACTTTCCAGTTGCTAGATTCGATCCAATTTATGACAGTAAGTAAGAAAATACTTTTTTTTATTCTTTCAACCCCACCTAATCAACATATAATAATCCACCTTAATTATAATCAACTTTCCAATAATTTTTTAATAAGAAATGACTATCAGGTGTTGATTTTAAGAATTTTGGTTCAACATCCATAGGTTCCAATTAAAATTATTTGTTTAAATACATACTCCAATGCTTATTTTTTTAAACAAAATCTAAAAGTTCTGTCATATTGGTAGGAATCTTATTTTCTAATTAGATTGACGAATCCAATTTTTCTGTAATTAATTCTACTGAATTATTTGATAATGAAATAGTTTGTTATAACTATTATTAAGACGATTCAAATTGTACATCTCTTAAATTTGTAACATAGTCTATATGGTTGGTCAAATAATGATATTATTCCATATATGCTATATTTTAAGAATCAAAAAATGAATTTTCATCTAGTTAACAAATTATCTATAATATTGTTTATTATTGGGAGATGAGATCGTTTGAATAATTTTAGTTATAATGTTATTGTTCACAAGAAGGATACTTCTATTTCTTGAAGAATTTAGCTATTGAATAAATTGGATTAACAGAATTTAATTATTTTTCGAAAATGCAATCAGATGACTTGTATCTCATGATATACATTTAAATTTCTTTATTAAATCCAAATATAGATTTAGTTCTAGTTTGATCCACAACTTTATAATCAACATAATCGAACATTGTCTATTCTGACGCTATGAATTTATTGAATCCAAAACCTTCATAAAGAAAATTCTTAAAAACTTCAATATCATGACTTTCTAAAATTATTTGAACTTAGTACAACCCTTTTTTTGATATACTTTTATAAACATTATTTCCTACTCTATAAAATTCTCCCTATTTAAATTTATCTACTGTCATATCAGATAAATATTCTGGAAAGATAGCTTCTTTAGGAATAAGTCCATGGCCATTTTATGGGTAAATAATTTAGAATTATTATTTTTCCTCTTTATTGAAACAAGTAAAAGTTTCTGGCTATTTTATTTTTTAAATTTTATCTGGAGATTCTGGTTACTCAGCAATTTTTTATAGTTCATTATTGCTTGGTTATGTAAATAGCCAACTATCGTTGTAATTATCACTTTAATTTAAATCTAATTGATCAGATTTATTCAGAGGTGAATTAGAGGCTTGCTTTTGAGAAATTTCAACACTCATCCTTCTGGGTTAGATAGGTTTAGAATTACAAACTCCACTTAATAGATTAAACCATTTCTTAGCATATTCTTGATCATCTGAACCTAAGATCAATTATTTATAATGATCATAGATTGCTTAATTATGAGCAATTAACAAGAAACAATAGTGCAAACTCTTGCTTTTCTTCTAACCTTTCCATATTATTCCGTATTTTTATAATTACATTTCTACATTACCTTTTTTTCTAGGTACAATCAATTTTTTATATGTTAAGTTTAATTCTAATTTCTTTGTTCTCCAGATGCCTAATGTCTCTCCTTTAACCTGTAATTCACCTAAAATCTTAGAATCATCAACCAATTCTAAACTTTTAAAAACTGAACAAAACATGTTTTTTTAAACCTCAACTGGCAGAGTAAACAATCCTTAAATTTCATCCACTTCAAGCTAAGGATAATTTAAAGGATTTATATCGATTTAATTGTTTGAGTAATTCTTTATTGAGAATATCAAGAAGTTTAACTTCTGTCGTTAAGCTTCAGGTATATTTGTTCCTATAGTCAAATATTTCTTAAAATATTCTTCAAACATATTCAGAAAAGATATTATAATAATAATATTATTAATTTTTAAACAAAATTCAAACATTCATTACTATAATGACAAGTGTAAAATTATTCACTTATATAATATTATTAAATATCAACACAATTTTTAATTTATATATAAATTTTTTCTCAAATCTCTGTTAAAAGTTTTCTCAAATGGATTAATGGATATTAATAATAAGATATAACTTTTTAAAATTAAAGATTCGATATTTTTTATATAAATACTTTCAAGATTTTTCTAAGTATAATGAAAAAAAAAAATAATGTCAAAATTGTATTTAGAGAATAATTTCAAAACCTTTCTAATTATTACTAAATACTCTTTGTGTATTAAATAGCAGAAGAACAATTGATAGAGAACTATTAAAACTATTTTTTTTTTGGAATATATTACAATCAATAAAATTTATAATGGTAAGGTTTTTATGTACCTTCTTTATGTCAACTAAGCATAATTGACGCTTTTAATAATATTTAAAATAGAAGAAGAATCGTATTTCAAATTCACATTCAAAATAAACACAAAATTTATCAAATCAAGATAATTTTATATACTCTTGGAGGATTAACAGTACTGCTTCTAAAATACAAAAAGAAGGAAAATACTTTGCTTACAGGTATTTGGAAGCTAATATGAAAGGGAAGTAATTCAAATTCCATAAAACAAAGAATTGTTTTTTTGCTTCAAATTATTTAAGTTAAGCAAGAATCAAAAATTTTTGAAAATCACAATCTTAGAATAAGACTAGTTGGATTATATTTAAATCAAGAAAAGAGATAATTAGGAATTCATATTAAATAGTCATTTATTAAAGGACTTTCTGAAATAAGAAGACCAACTAATATCATTATAAAGATCATATTTTAATTATATCAATTGAATAGGAAAGATAAATGAATAATTAATTGAACCTAATGAATGATTCGAGATTATAAGATAACATAGTATGATAATTAATAATATTAGCAAAATTAAATGAGTATTAATATTTATTAATTTATTTTATATACAATATAAAAATTTTATAAAAAATTATCTAATATTATAGTGTAAATATTAATACTTAACATTTTATGAAAAAAATTTTGAAAATCTTGAAAAAATTTAAAAACTGATCAAATATTGTGATAATCTTATTTAAATTATCACCCTAAAAAACTGATTAATATAAATGGTATTATTAATTTGGTTTGTTTACTTGTTTTTGTCATTAATATATTAAAAAAATAATAGAAAACAGAGAAATACAAAACTAAGATTTACTGATCATCTTTAATTGAAAATAAAAAATATAAATTTACTATTAAGAGAAAAAAAATTGATTCTAAATTGTGGATTTCTTTTCCTTTATCCCGATTGATAATAATTGTAATTTTGTTACATATATTTTTAATATGAAATAAAAACTTTAAAAGTGATAAGACGTTTTTTTGTAGCTGATATATTTGATTGTATTTAGTTGATAAGAGTGTGAATTTTTGAAATATAAATATATGGTTAGTATATAAAATTTTAAACCAATAAAAATGGGAAATGATTATGGTTTAAGTAATTTAGATTATTTATTTAAGAGCAATATTTTATTATATATTTATTGTTGGAGCAATTACTGTTTTAAACTGAATAGTTTGTTTAAGAAATAAAAATGTGACATTTAAAAAGAACTATTTGTGAAGATAAATAAAGGAGATTTGATTAATAGATTTGTAAATTAAATGGATTTTTTTCTTAAATAATTCTTATTATCTAGCACAATTCGTTATTGTGATCAAAAATACAATTATTTTATAAACAAAAAATGGCAGAAGAATGGAATACTAAACAGATTGATAAATACATTATAGTGAATAAAAAGTTGGGGAGTGGAGCATTCGGAACAGTATATAGAGGATTTAAAAAAAATGACGAAACTAAACAGGTAGCTGTAAAAGCAATATCAATTGCTGTAAGAAAATAAGAATTACAATTTTAGAGTATAAAAGACTCAGCTAAGATGGTGGAGCACATTAAAAGAGAGATATCAATTTTACAATAAGCAAATAATCCTCATATAGTAAAATTATATGATGTTGCCAGAACACCACATTACTTATACCTATTTTTGGAATATTGTCATGATGGAGATTTGAAAAAATACTTATCAACAAAATATGGAAGGAGATTAAGTGAGGTATAAGGATTTAATATATAAATTTTAATTTCTTAGGTCGAAGCTGTCATCTTTCTTAAGCATTTGGTTGAAGGATTCAAAACACTTTAATAGTTAAAAATAATTCATAGAGATATCAAACCTGCTAATATATTACTTCATAAGGGCGTAGCTAAAATTACTGATTTCGGATTTGCTAGAGTGATTGAAACTGGAATGAATGGTAAAATGATGAATAAATAAATAGATCCTGCTTATTTTTCAAGAGTTGGATCTCCCTTATACATGGCACCATAAATATTGGAAGGGTAACCGTTTTCTTCAAAATGCGATGTATGGTCAATGGGAGTGATGTTATTTGAAATGCTTTATGGAAAGCCTCCTTGGGATGGAGACAATTAATACAATTTGCTTTAGAATATAAAGAAAACTGTATTGGTGATTCCTGAAGCTCCAGTGAGAAGTGATAAAATTAAATAATTGTTAAGACATATGTTAGTAGTTTAAGAAAAAGTAAAGATATAATTATTTATGATTTTAGGATAGATATTCTTGGGATTAAATATTTAATCATGAAATTATATAGATATAAGAAGCATAAATAAAGAATAATCTAGAGTAATTGATGAAAGAAAAGGATGAGTTATCACGTTCAGAAAGTCTAAATAAATTGTATTTAGAGATGAATTTGGTTGTTGGTTATTTAGATTAGATGGAACAGATTGTCTAAGAGCCATCAACTCCTTAGTCAACTCAAGGAAATGAAGAGAAGTAATCTGTTGATGATATCAATCATGAAAAAGTAATTTAATTGAATTATAACTTAAAGGGATTGAAAATTATTAATTAATATGAGACTGAACAAAAACGAAGAAAAGCTATGTTAAAATATAATACATACTTTTTATTTGAAAGGAATATAGCTTTCTTCTTTAATTATGTTATTTAAAAAATAATTAAGATGTCACATTAAGGAATACTTAAATTAACTTAAGAATTGTATTATTCAACTATTTTTTGTATATCGAAAAACCAAAATGTTCATCTAAAAAGAATGTATGATTAATTGATGTCAACAAATCCTGATAAATTTGATAGAGAAACTTGGGGTAGATACTTGATAAGTTAAGAATATAAGAAGATATTAACTGTTACTAAAAATGATATTAAACATACAGAAGATTTCTATTTAGAAATTTATAAGAAGGAGAAACAAATCATTGATAAAGAACTATCTTCATCTGATAACAAAAGAGCATCCAAAATTAAATAATGTTTGGATGTAAATTTCGATTAAAATGCTTCATTTCAATAACTTTATTAATAAGTTGTATAAGAGACATTAGATATTATTAAAACTTCGATTAAATAGGTCAAAGATTCTGATCCTATATATAAAGACTTACTCTAATTGGGATGGTTTCTTGTAATCTGTTTAAATCCATACTTAGAATTTAAAGATATAAATATGGATTTTAATTAATTTTATGAGGAAATGTAAACATTAACAGAAGCGTAATTATTAGAAAAAATTGGTAAACGATTAGATTTATGAAATCTTTATAATAAAATTAAATCTATGACCATTTATGTTATATTTTCTCATTGTTTAAATTATTTAAATTTCTAACTATCTTAAATTGAATTGAAATTAAGCTATTGTGATGTTATACTAGGATTTACAGAATTTACTTAAAAGGTGCTTTATTAAAATGCTCTTTAAGGTTAATTATTATTGGCTTATACAGTATTGAAATTACCTTATTAATTCAGAGTTCCATGGATTTGAAATGTTTTACGACCATTTTATTCTTTATTAATTGATTTTGGGTCTTAATTATTGAGTTTAAATTCTTATGATTGAGATTATTATCCAAATGTCTAAAATGCTTGGCTTTATGCATTTAAATTTTGAAATTAGGTAAACTAATTTTATTTTGAGCAAGCCGTTTAGACACTTTAAATAGGTGTTGGGCAAAATGAGGTTCTAAGCTAATTTTAATTGTTATTTGGATTTTATTATTTGATTTTTCCATTCTCATAAGTAAAAAATGATATCTAATCTGATTTCTTAATAGTTGCAATTCCATTTTATATATTATTTTGCCACTCTGCATTAAGTGAGATCAAGATATTGTTATTTTGTATCCATTGGTATTTTCCTTTTCCATTTCTCAAACCATCTTTAAAATCCCCTTCATACTCTTAATACAGTATGTTTTTCTCTAATTTATATGCAATCATTTTCCCTTTATTTTAGATTTCATCCTTATCAAAAGTTCCAAAAAAGAATTAGCCTTCATCTTCTTAAATTAATTCGAATTTGATTCCATAGATAAATACGTCTTCATTAAAGATTCCATAATAAATTGTATCTTTACCAATTAGAATACCTTTACCATGTTTTAGATCAACCAAATTAACATAACCAAAATACTTATAGAATGCATCTTTGTTAGAATAACTATCTTTTATATAATTTCCTGTGTTTTAAAATTATTTTGGAATATCAGAAAATTAAAGCTCAATAGATTTATTAATATAATTAATTATTTCTTTGGCTTATTCTTATTTATTAATAATTTCCAACAAATATTATGAGAATTTTTCTTAAAATAAAATGTTTTTGTTTTATTCTTCAAATGAAAATAAGTTCTCCCTATTAAATTTAGTGATGTTCAAAAATTAAATTATCTCAACTGCAGACTTCTCCATAGAATGACCTGTTTTGGAAAACAACGTTATCAAAAGCGAAAAATTTTAATAGGTATAATTACCATTTTCTAAAAATTAGAAAACATCTTCAATGTATGGTGAGATTTTATTTTTCCAATCTATTAGTTTTTAATAACTTCTCTTTAACTAATAGAGTTTATATAAATTTGGAAATTCATTTTTAAGCTTATCATTGTACTTTTATAAAAATTACTTTTTATTCTAATAATAATGTTTATTTTCTTTATTTTAAAAACATTCTTAACATAACCCATATTTCAATTTTACATCTTCTATTTGAAGGTATTCTATTTTGTTTTTATTACAATCAAAGCAATTGGCAGTTCCTTGTATCATTATTATTTCTATTAAAAAGTGTGTTATGAAAATTTTTAACTTAATAAAATTATATATAATTTATTTATAATTCATTTATTTTATTTCTAAAATGTTGGATCATCTTAAAGAATTCCAGATATTTGATTAACCATTTCCTTTTAAATATCTTGATTAGAATCTTAAGAAGTTGTTGAGAATTTCCTAAATTCATTTACGAGTTTATTTTGCATATTCTAAAATACTTAACCACTTGAAGTTGTTAAATTTTTTTAATCATCTTTATCATTTGATTATTAAGTTTGCGTTGATTATTAAGCACCTTTGAATTGCAACCTAAATACATTTGATAAATGCTCGGGTATATTCTCATCCATTTACAATTCTTCAATATATCCTGTTTCAACTCTGAATAACCATCCATGTACCATAACAGCTAAACAATTAATAATATATAAATTACGATGTCCATCTTGCCAAGACTTTTGTACTATTGGATTCTTCCACATATTCAGTACTTATTCTCTTACATTTAAACATGATAAACATGCTACTCTGTCATCTTCATTTTCTAATTGATTCACAAGATGTTAATTTTTCTCATATACATGTTTAATGTTATTGAGCCAAAGATCCAATAAACCACCTACAGAATCTTATTTCATTGCTGCCTTCACTCCTCCACAATATGTGTGACCCATAATAATGATATTATGCACTTTTAGATGTTCTACAGCATACTAGACTACACAATTCAACTAAAGTCTCACTCATATAATCTTACATTCAAGTCTGTAATGTTAACCACGTTAGCAATATTACGATGGATGAAGATTTCACCTGGATCTGTCTCTGTCAACTCATTTGGAGGAGCTCTAGAATCGGAACATCCAATTAATAAATATTTTGGACTCTATCCTTTTGCAAGCTTAGTAAAATAATCTGGATCTTAAGCTAGTTTCTTTGAAACATAGTTTTTGTTTCCCAATATAGCTTTTGCGTATTTTTAGATCTCTGTAATTCCTTTCTAAACAAAATGATTTTGCATTAAAATATATTTAATTAGGATATTAAGATTTAATTTATAAAATTCATACGTTAAATCAGAACTAATTAATTCTTACTTCTATGACGCATTAAAGTGCAACTTATTAATTATAATTCATACATTCAATTATAATTATTATTTATATTATAAATAACAAAGAAATATCTAGAAATGACTAACCGATTTGATTAAAAGGTTGAATTTGATCATCAAAATAATAAAATGATCAAAGAAGAGAATCCAAAACTTATATAATTTTCAGTTTCTCTTTCTATCTATTGAAATTTATTTTTAAACTTTTATTATTAAAAAATTCCTAAATTTATATTTAATCTTAATTTTGGTCTAGTTAAGACTTTTTAGATCATTTTTAAATATAACCTCATCATAGTTAATTTTCTAATCATAACAAAATAATTTTTTATATTTAAAATTTTTCATCTTAGAATAAAATATTGTTAAATTCTCTTCGATTTAACAATTATTTTAAATCCATTCTTATGGTATTTTAATTATTTGTTATTTAAGGAGTATTTGATGAGCTTTTTCAATAATCATTCGATCACATTCTCAAAATTTAATAATACGAACACTATTACTAGGAGAAATCAATTTCTATTCAATCTCATTTAATCTCCAATATGTTTATTTTGTCTAGTAGTATCTAATTAAATATTGGAGAGCTCAATCACAAATAAGTTGCTGAGCTTGATTTTGAATCCTTTTCTCTATAAATCAAGTAATTCTTCCTAATTAGTTAAGCAGCCTAGCAATATAGGTTACTTAGTATTGTAATATCAATTAATAACTTATAAAAAGCATAAATTATTGAAGTAAGATGTTCCTCATTTTGGTCACATTTTATTTTAAAATATTTACTTTATATATTTTTTATAAAAAAAACAAATTCTAATAAAAATTAGAAATCCTCGAAGGCATCAATGTTTGATTGAATATAAATTGATTTTATCTTTTTCACAATAGTCCTAATTTGAAAATACATATAATAATCAAACTTGTAGAAGATGAGTATATAATTATCGAATTAGAGGCATATAAAGTACAAAATGATTGATTACATTATTTAAATAGAGAAATAAGTAAAAAATTATAGAAAGAATGGGTATAAATATATTCATAATATACACTTTAAATATATAATAACGGACATTTTTTTAAATTGTTCTAGATAGACTGTTATAAATATTAGTCCAATTATTAAGGGCTTAGAGAAAACTATTTTGAAATTTAAGGACTGATGTTATTAAAATAAAATAATAACCTTTAAAGAATTAAAGTAAATAATCAAATAAGTTTGATTGAACATTATAATAAAATTTTATTTTTAAATGTAATTAATTAATTATATAGTATTTCTTTTATTGTATTATTGGTTCTTATTGAATTTTTAATTAGGTTGCACAATATAAATATATAATTTATTTATTTTAAAATGATGATTGTAAGGTTTTAGCTTCTTCATTAAGAGAAATGTATGATAACTATTAACTTTGGGAGTATAGCTCAGTTGGGAGAGCGTAAGACTGAAGATCTTAATGTCATGGGTTCGATCCCCATTGTTCCCATTTTTTTTATAATATTTTATTGTTTATATTATTATTTTTATATAAACTATGTATATAATGATATTTATATTAAATCTCTAGTATTATTCAGAGAAGCTTTATAAAGAAATAAAATTAAAGAGGATTCAAAATGCAATATTCTATTTAAGTGAATTAATGACTAAGTAAATGTCAAGAATTATGTGATTGAAAAATTATTGATACTAATTTCAAATACGATACTGTCTTGTTTGAGTGAAATTGATACTTAATTTTATATTTTTTTCTTTATATTCATTTCACTCTTAATAATTTATCAACTTTATTTCATTTTTTTGCTCTAATTATGATAGTGCCTTTGGTTATCCATTAAATGTTTCTACATTATTAAAATTGAACAATAATCATCATTGTAAAAATTATAATACTATTCATTATCCAATGTATAAATTATATAGAATATATTTATTAATAGATTTTAGACAATTTTTAATTTAGTCTTTTATTTATAGAATATAACAAGTTTAAGAATAAAATTGTGATACCCCACTATTTAAGGGATGAAACATTATTCAAATCGAAATAAAGGAGAAGTTATTTAAAGTATTTAAAATACCCAACTATAATATTGAGTTAAATCACTTTACATATAGTTTGCTTCCGCTAATCTGATCTTGTCAAAGCTTAGGAAAGATAAATGATATAAAAATATTATCGTTTAAGGACTATAAAATCATTTTAAACTAAATTTGTGATTTAAAAATTTAAAATATTTATAAGCTTTCTATTATCTTCATGCTATTTGGGTTAATATATATTTCTTCGATTACTTGAGGTAAAAATTATTAATTTAAAATTCATAATACAATTTTAAGAATATTAATAGAATAAATAGTCAAATTCATATAAAGGACTCTTTTGCTTTAAAGTCATCAAAATCTATTATCTTGTAATTTATATTTGCAAATTCAAAATCAAAAGCAAACATCAATAATCTAAGGTTTAAAACAAAATGAATGCAATTAGAAATTCATATTTCATATATGTTGAATTCTGATTTTAAATTGAGTTTAATATAATTCATTCATAAATAAATTATTGGAAATGTAATATTAAAAAAAATTTATCAATATATCTGCTGACTTTAAGTTATATAAAATATATTATTATATTCTATAAAATAAGTAATTTATATTTATTCTTTATTTTAAATATCTATTTAATAAATATCATGAGTCAAGTAAATTTAATTTTATTAAGATTCAGAGAAACAAATATTGTAAAGTAAAAGTTCACATATATATTAATAAGCTTTAAATTCTTAATCAAAATTAAAGTTAAAATTAGATAAAAAAGTTAGATAATAAATGGGAAAACTATTTAAGAATTTTTATTTTTTATTTGAGTATTAAATTATTTGACTAAATTTTATTAATTATTTAATTATAGAATTAGAATTTCTAAATTGTTCTTTAAGGATTTGGAATTTTAAGAAAAAAAGTTTGATAATTAAAGTTTTAAAGGTTTAATTTTGATTTTATATATTTGGGTAAAAGATTTATACTGAAAAAAAAAATAATAATAATAAAATTGAAGTGTGAAAGTAATAATTTAGTAAGATCTTGATAGATGAAATATTTGTCGAGTTTGAATATCAAATTGTTATATATTAATATTTACAATTCATTTTTTATTAGTAGTTTCATTTATTATTTAATCTTTGCATGCTTGAAATAGGATTAATAAAATTACAATTAAGGTAGTATGAAATGAAGGAGCCACTTTCTTGTATGAGGGACTCAGCTTTTGAGTAATTTTTATCACAGATGTTGAGGATGAGAGCAACGTCTTCGTCGTTAGCTTATGGAAAATAAATTTTTAAGATTTCATAGAGTTTAGAAACTAGAAGTAATTATAAAAATGATACTTACATTAATCTTAATTTCTTTCATAGAGTTTAATTAATTTTACTTTGACATTGGATTGTGGGAATTCAAGTTATTATCTTGTTTTATTTATTTAAACTTGTTTAATGTGTCGAAATGGTTTTTTTGTAGGTTATCGTTTAATTTTATTTTTTCTTTTCTTTAATTGCTTTTAAAGAAGTTTCTGAGGTTTTTAAATAATTCTTTTTGGTAATTGAGGAGGAGATGAACTTTCATAATCATAAAGTTTGCCTTAAGCCTCGAGTTAATCGAGGTCAAGCATTTTATTTGTTGGTTTTTAAGTTTAAATACTTTGGATAGGTAATGGAGGAGTAGGTGAGATTTCTTTTTCGGGTATGCTTTTATCATCATCCGAAATGGTTATACAATTTGGTTGTTGGACAGGTAATTATGTTTGGTGGAATACAGCTGGTCTAAATTGATTGAATTAGTTATGAGAGTTAAGGTAATATTAATTACAAAAAGCCATAATTTACATTTGCATGTAATGTTGATATGGGTAATATGTAGGTTTATAGAAATTAGAATTAGAGTACATCAGAATTGGTATTTGCTATTTTGGTTTATTAATTTAAATTAATCTGAAAAAAATGCAGATTATTTGTTTATAAAATCTTATTTTAAAAAATAAAATGAAATTGATTAAATTAACATCAATCACTAACAAGTCTCATAGTTTCCACAAACTCTGAATCATTCAAAATTTCAGAACTAACATCTAAGATACTAAGATCTTAATTTCTACTTTTTTTAGAAATATCAATATCTCTTTGTTGTTGCATCATCTAAACAAAATATGATCTTATTCAAATATCAAAAGAATATACTATTTAAGCAAAACAACTAAACGAACAGTAAGTGATAAATAACGCATAGAAATAAGTGAAATTCCAAAAATTTCATCATAAAGCACTTATTATTACATTTTCATGCAAACTGCTATTGATAAAAAAGCACATAGATCAAAAATATTCCAAGTTGCTGTGAAGAATGCCTTTAATTAGTGTTAAAATATAAAATAATAAATTAAATAATACTACTCTTTCTGTAATAACTTTCAGAGCAATATCAGTGCAAATTGTAAATGCCAATAATCCTTCCAAAAACAGAACAAATGGCTTCTCGAGACTCTTGATATATCAAATAAGAATTACTTTTTATCATCAATAACGACCTAATATGTAATTAATTGATATCTCATTTTACATACACAAGGAGAATTGTTGATATAATCAATTACAATACACAATAGAATAAATAGCAGATACTCCTTTAAAGACTAGTTATTAGGTATTTTGAATTCATCGTATTTATAAATTATGTAAAAAATTAATTAAAATATATTAAAATCAAATCGAAGGTAATTCTGATTAACTTTTCTTTTTTAATTCTTGAGAATTACACATTTTGATATCTAAAGCACTCATTTATTCATGATCTTCAACAGATACTGACATTTGATTTTCAGAGAATAATGGATTTTCAGAAAGCATAGGATTTTCTCCAATTAAAGGATTCGCCAATTCATCATCATCAATATTTGAATTACTATTCAACTAAATCTCTGGAATATAAAAAGGAGCATATATCTATTATAAAAGGATTCTAGGAGAGCGATTCTATTTTGTTATTAAAGCTTATAAATGATCGGTTTCTATTTTACTAAAATGTATATCTAACTAATTCAATATATCAAGATAAACCTATTCAATTATTCTATTTTATTACTTCAATTTTCATAAATCCATTTGTAAATGTTTCTGGATATTTCTTAAGTAATAATTCTTAAATTTCTTATTTCTTGTTCATTATAGTGTAATTAATTATATCTAATTATTGAGGATTGAGTATAATATAATTCTCCATCAAAGTTTTAAATATACTTCTAACTCTGCTACTTGTGGTACTATCACTTTCATCTTCAACATCAGCTAGGTAAGCAGCTAACATATGAATTTCATTAGAATCTTCCAAACCAAATATATTTTAATGTAAGTTTTCTTCCAATTAATTAAAAGTCAAATTTTCATTTGTCAAAAGATACTTTTCAACATCATTGAGCGGCATCTTAAGACCAATTAATCTTAAACGTAATTTCTTTGCAATTGGTAATACATCATTTTTATCCGCTGTTATATTCTTTTTAATCTGAATTTCGTTCTCATTGTTCTTTTATTCTTATTCATCAAAAAATTATGGATTTTTTAATACTACAGTTCTTCTTAAATATCTTTATTATTAAAATTATGATTATATCTACTAATGCTATTACTTTTCTTATTCATATTATAATTCAACAGTGGACAGTTACTTTTAAAGTTCTTTATTTTTTTTCTCTAATTACGCTATTTTATCTTAGTCTTCCTACATTAAACTATTATATTTATTTTCCCAATGCATCACTTTTTATTAATAATTTCTTATATCTATTTTAGCTTATTCTAATTCAATTACTACTTTTTCATCCACCTTCTATATATCACGTTGTGAAGGTTTATTATCATGAAATATATTCTTTTTCCTCAAAATATCTATTTCAAAAAGTAATTATTGATTTAAACCTCTTAGTTTCTGACACTAAACTGTTTAGGCATTCAATTTGATGGTTAATTTATTATTCATTTTCTATTATATTTATTTAACCACTTCATACCTAAAGCTAATCGTTTTATTTTTCCATCTATTCTAATATTTTTGTTAGATGTACATTATCATCAGATAATTGCATACAATATATATCAATATTCTATTATTCAACAGGGTTCTTGAGTTATTTTAGATAATTTTTAGTTTAACCTAATTCCTCTTTCAATTTTTAGTTCTCTTCCTAAATAGATTCTTTAATCAATACCTAAATTGATGCTAATCTCTCCAAATAACTTTATTTTAATCTTGAATAATTATAAGTTGGACTTGTCTCATCTCTTTAAAATTATGTCACTTCTTTCTTGAAATATTATAACTACGATTATTATTTGCGTATTGATTAAATTAGATTATTCTTTTCCTATTTAAGTTACTAAATCTCTTCAAACATGGTTTCCTTATCTTTAAAGTAGATTGATTTTAATCGATAATCTTCTAAAGTCAAGTTACGTTTGAATATTGTTCCAAAATTCTTAGGACTATTAATAGATAATGTCTTTTAAGTAGCTGAGTTTTGAATCATTTAATATAAAAATTGATTAAAAATAAAATATAATGAAACAAAAATCACTTTCTATAATTGTTAGCAAAACTTTAATAAACATACATCTAATTTTATTAAATTGGTCCAACTAATACTATTAGATAACCCTTTTGATTATATATATATCCTTAATTATAAAATTAATTTTATATATTTATACGATTTTATGATCGTTTAATTATATGATCAGATCATTATAGAAATGATTAAATGATTTTAAATTTGGATACCTATTGATGAGAAAGGTTACTATTTTTTTACAAACCATAAAGAAGGTGAGAAATATTTAGAAAATGTTGCTTAAAGAATGTTACTGAATAAATTGAGAAAATAATGATTCTGATCCTTCACTATAGTTGCTTCTAAATTTGTTGTAGAATGAACAATGAAATACTACCTTATAATTTTGAAGAATTGCTTAATTAGAGAAAATAGAGAGTATAATTAAAACAATTTTATCTAACAAATCTCTAAATATCAATTCGAATTACATAATACTTAGTTTATGTTTAGATTGTAATTGAGGATTTTGTTTATGAATTCATTAATAAATATGGAAGAGTATCTTGAAAGGTTAAAATAGTTTATAGAGGATGTAATGATTGATATTCAGTAATACACAGAGTAAATCATTCATAATATTCTTAGTAAGTTTCGAGTTATTTAAATGTATATGCAATTGTGTAAGTAATTAGAGAAAATTATTGAATAGATATAATAAAAAGAAAATCATTTATAAACTAATTATATACTAATATTTGTTTGTTTTAACCTTTTTTTTCATGTATTCATTGAATTGAGTCTATATATTAGATTTTATTTAACTGTATTTTCATTTAACAAAAAGGGATTGATGACATTGATGTTTAAATATTCAATTTTTTTAAATTATAATATTTTAATTTACAAAAGTAATCAATCTTTTTGGACAAATGAAAATTGGGGAAGTAAATAAGGAGTAGTTTAACTTGGATAAGGTGTATAGTTAGTTCGAATTCTTGAAATTAGAGGATTCATTTAGAATGTTATGTTTGTAATTAACTAATTTTAGTAAAAATATATATATATACATGATATATTATCAGATTCAATATTTATATATATTGTGTCATGTGATTAAGTATTATAAATTTGGATTGAAATATGGGAGGGAATGAAGTTTGAGGAGAGGAGGAGTTTAAATGATTGAAGTTTTGGAATAGAGGAGCATGAATAATAAGTTGAATAATGGAATAGATAAAGGTTTGGATATATGAATTTGTTTGATAATAATTAAAAAATTTAAAATATTGAATTCTGATGAGTAGATAAGCTAATTCATAAGATTACGATTGGTTGGTTAAGGTTATTGTGATTGGTGATTCAGGGGTTGGTAAGACAAATATTTTGTCTTAATTTTGTGATGCTAAGTTTTCAATAACTCATATGGCCACTTTGGGAGTTGATTTTAAGATCAAGACGATTGATGTGGATGGAAAGAAGCTGAAATTGTAAATTTGGGACACTGCAGGATAAGAGCGATTTAGAAATATAACAAAGACATATTACAAGGGAGCATAAGGAGTAATTATAATAATTTATTTTTAGGTGATTTTAACATATAGTGTTATTGATAGACAATCGTTTTAGAATGTTGATGGATGGCTTAGGGTATAAATAATTTAGATATAAAAAAGTCAATTTAAGAGAATACTAATTCAAGTGATGTTTAATTAGTGTTAGTAGGAAATAAAGCTGATATGTCTGCAGAAAGATAGGTGACATTGGAGGAAGGAAAGAAGTTGTCATAACAATACAATATTCCATTCTTTGAGACATCTGCTAAGAGCAATATGAACATCAATGAAGCATTCCACAATTTAGCTTAGAGAATCATTTAAACTCTTTCCAAAATGCAATCTAATGATGAAGGACAAAAAGTTAATTTAAAATAATAAGAAGGAAAAGAATCTAAAAAAATTGAAGTATTATCTAAAGAATTCATTAATAGGGCTGTTGCTGATATTATAAATTTATTACACAAGATTTACATTATATTTTTGTTGATTTCCTTAGACCTTCTTTCTCAATTTCAAGTTCTCTCTCTAATTTTCATTCTTCATTAATTAATATGTAAGATAAATCGAATACAAATTCAAGTTTCCATGAATCATAATCCCCAAAGAAGCTTCCAGAAGGTGCAGACAAAAAGAAGCGATCCAGAACTCGTAAGTATAGTGATGCTTAACGTGAACACAAGTGTGAGTGTGGAAAGTCATACTTGAGTTATCCTGCACTATATACACATGTCAAATAGAAACATAATGGGGTTTTCAAATTACTTAATACTGTAGTAATCCTCAAAGAACCTAGATGAACAAAGGCTAGAATCAACATATTCAGAATCACAAACTTAAGACATCTTTACTACCTTAGCCAATGCCTTAGGTAAAGAGGAAGATAAACCACAAGCTTTATTAAGCAATCATGATATGTACGATCTAATAATGTGGGAAGTGTAGCTTTTAATTATGGAGACTGAGAATAAAGAGATCAAATTAGATTACTATCACGAACTATTGAAATAAGTTCAACCTACTGATGTAACTACTCCCCAAGATGCATTTATAAGATTTATTCATGAAGTCAAAGGAGTCCTTAGTTATGAATAGATGAAACTAATCTTTCTCTTTGTGTATTCCTTTCGAAAACTTCTCCTCGATTATCCAGATTGTCCTACTAGTGGATTGGTTGAAAAGGCAAACTAATTAGTTTGTTCTCAATTGGATAAAGTACTCTAAAGTATCTAATAACTTTCAAATCGAAATTACGTAGTACATTTGAGTAGAGTACCTAATTTAAGAGAAACAATGATCCAAATAGTACTAGGATTTTGTAATTGGTTATATGCTCGTCATTTGACTGATGATAAATTACTTTTGAAGAGCGATTCTGATTGATTTTTTTATTTCAAAAATATAAATCATTCTTGAGAAGCAATATCTCTCTTATCTTATAATGTCTTTCTCTTAATCTTATTGTTAATCTTCTATACATATTTTAAAACCTAAAGATCTAATATTTCTAGATAGACAATTTATATGATAAGGTTTATGTCGTCTTGCTTAAACCACTCCTAATTTGCCCTATAAATCTTTAATATCAAATAATAAATCAAAATGCTTAAAATCTAAGATACAAAAAAAGTAAATTTGATTCTTCAGAGTTCCTTCCAACTTTTAAACTAGAATAAACTGCTGTCATATAGATAAATAAGACTTAGTTTAACAACTAAATTTAAATAATTAGGATTCTAATTTATTCTATTAACAATAAACAAATGCATTTCTATATTTCAAAAGAATAAATACATTTATTGTATTCATCTAAAATTTAATGGGAATGATTTTATGTTTCTTCAGTTCATTTAAACCCCTAAACTCTTAACTTATATCCATATATTGATTAAGCAATTTATCTGTATAATAACAAATTTCATCAAATAAAGTTTCTTCATCAATTTAAGAATCAACTCCAATCAATTTATAAACTCTTTTAATGTTATTTATAAATTACTCTTGGATCAAGATTACTTTCCTACTCCAATTATTAAAAATTTATTTTCATCAAGTAAAATCATATTGAACTTAAATTATTTATTTATTATACCTTTTAAAATCATTAATATTTAAAAAAAATAGGAGAATTTAAATATTTTCTACTACTATTTTTTGCTTTTGAATCAAAATATTTTATGTACCCAATTTATTTATGCTTTCATTTGGTCAAATTTCTGAGCATAATGATTAACTAATTTATTAAAATCATAATCTATTTAGAATCTTAGTTATAAAATTAATCATTTAATAATTATTGATTTGTAATAATTTTGAAGATTACTCTTTTTAGTATATCATCTTAATTTAAATAACAAATTAACTTTGTAAATATGAAGGGAGAAAAAATTTCTTTTTTCAAATGTACTTATAGAATTATTATAATAATCAAATTATTCATAAATTGTCTCAAATAACACGAGAAAGATAGAATTGTAAGCATTTAATTATGATGTAATTATTATTAAAAGAGCATCTCATGGATATAAATGTTCAATGTTTTGATAGATTTATGAATGATTAATTTAAATATTGTTTTTTCATATGTTCAAATTTTGGATATCAATTAATAATAAATTTTAATTTTATGATAAAATATTTTTATTGATTTAATTTATGATTTTGAATATAAATTATTTTAATTTTAGATTTGACTAAACGCTTTATAACAAACATATGGATACGATTATTATCTAAAATATTACGAACCTAGCCAAATCACCTTATTATCTTCAATTAATTAAATGAAAGATTTTAATAATTCATAATGGTTATTATATTGAAAATAAATTACTTTTTCTTTTGTAATGATAAAAGAAGGTTCTTCATTTATATTCTATTTTAATTCAATGATTTATTTTGATTTATAAAAGAGATGATGTTCTTTTATTATAGAAAAGTTTCTTAAAAATAATTTAATTAATATCAAATATTTATTAAATATAGATTAAGAGTAAAATATATAAAAAATAATATATTAATTATGAATAAAATAAAAAAGTTGAGTGTGTGTTGAAAATAATAATAATAATAAATATATAATTGATATAGATTATGTCATACATTGCAATGTAAAAATTATTAATATCTTGAGAATCTTTCTCTAGAATCTATACTATATGGATTAGTGGCAAGAACCTAATAAATTATTGAAATATATACTCTGTATTTATAGTTTTGTAACCATTCCTTTTATGATATTAATTACATTCTATATTTGTTTAGTGTTTAAGGTTATTCAAAATTTAATATAGTTGGTCCTGCAAATGGTGTAACTAAGTCATGATGTTATTATAATTTATCTTATTATTAAGATGGTTCTTCTGATACAATGTTTATTTAATTAAAATAGCTTTCATTATCTTTCGAGACTTGTTAATCCATATCATCATTAAGTTCCAATTCACCAATCTTACTATATAGTAAATACAATTATTCCAAAGTATGTAATTATTGAGGTAAAGGATTCAAATCATTTATATTTAATTCCATTTGATCTAATGTTTTAGACTTTTATTTTAAAATTTATCTCCAATTATTAGATTTTTCAGTATCATCTGTGATTTTTAATTATTATTCTTTAATTTCTTATTTGAGTTTCTTTATTAAGTCTTTTTTCATATTATTTTAATCAAATTATTATGCCATTTCAATCTGCGACCTTAATTATTCAGAATCTTATAATAGTTTTCGTCTCATCTACTTTATTTTCTCTTTATCAGTTTTATATAATTATTATTCCCTATTTAAAGCAACTCTTTCATCCAAAAGAATAATTCTCCATTTACGCCTGAATTTGATAATAATTAAATAATTACATTTATACTGTGTTTTCTTCGATAACTACGCTTTGATTCATAGATAAATTATTTTATATATTAATTTCAGTACCAAAGTTTTTGGGCACATTTTATCTAAATACATTACTTTGAAATTTAGAATTGTCACTACTTTAATTAGCTACCAATTATTCTCTTAATTCATTAACACTTTAAATCATATGTTGCATGGTTTATTATTTCTATTAAAATTCTTAATGTTTTCTTATCATCTATTAATATTATTATTCAACTAATTCCAATTCTTTATCAGCTAACTTATCATCTTATTTATATTAATTAACTAAGTATTGCAAACGATCCAATTCAAATTTTATAACGTCTTTTTACTTTAACTCATTTTATAAATCATATTTTGAAACAACTATATTCATACTTGTTAATTTTTCTTCAAATTCAACTTTCTTTCTTTTAAATTATTTAATCTCTTCTTTCAATTCATGTATTAAACTTTTTGTTTAATTAATCTCCATACATAAATCTATCTCTTTACCATTTCCTAATATTTTGCCAGTCTTCTTCTCATAATCTTTTTATATCTTTTCCAATTTTAATCTTTAAGTTTCCTCTAATTTTCTTTTCATTTCTTAATATTTTTCATATGTTTATCTTTCAAAATTTATGATTTAATTTTAAATTTACTATTAAAGTTTCTCTTTCTATTAAGTTATCTTCTAAACATTTTCTTATTTTCTATGTTCAATATCTAAATTTCTGTAATCATGTATTGAAGATTACAAAATCTTCGATTCACTCAATTCTATATTTTACAATTAATCGGAAAAATCTTATTAAATTTGAATAAGTTTAGGATCATATTAACTTTTAATATCTTCTTTTATTGATCTAACCATTCTTTAATTTTCTTCTTATAAATCTATTATTTCAAATTTATATTCTCTTTTAGTTTAATCAAATTCACTCATTAATTTTCTCTTTATTGTCTCCTATTCCTATCTTAATCTTTTTAAATTTTCTTATTCTATTTATTAAATCTTTTAATATATTTCTTAATTTAATTCCTTTTTATATTTATTAAATTAATTCTCTACATTCTTCTTTTTCTCTTGTATTTGTTTCATCCATTTTGAATCAGAATCTGACAGTTCTTTCTATCTTTAGTTAATTCTTTTTATAATATCTTTTTATTGTCCTTACAATTCTTATTCCAAAGTTCTTAATTTATTTTTCATTGATTTCTCCTATTCATATTCGTAATTCTCTAAATTCCTTTCTAATTGTTTTGTCAATTGATTCTTTTAATTTAATACATTTTAATCCATTTCTTCCTCCACCTTTCTTTTCACTTTCCTTTTTTTCTCCTCTTCACTCTTAGCCAAATTTTCTTTCTGTCTCTCATATTCCTCCTTTAATTCAAATAACTCAGGATCTGCCTCATTCATCAATATTAACTCTGTTTTATTCAATTTTTATTTGTTATCTTCCTTTTTACTATTAATTTCTTTCTTCTTCTCCTCCTCATAATCCTACAGTTACTTTGCAAATTCTTAATCAACTTGAGATAATAAATTTTAAGTTGCTGAAGGTTGATTTGGTACAATCATTCCCTAATTATACAAAGTTGAGTCCATCATAATCGATTCATCTTCTTTTCCATCTAAATAATTTGGTTCCCTATACTATTCGATGTCTTTTCTAAACTTATTAGTCGTCGATTTCTCAAATAAATATTCTTATTTACTTTTTTTTTCTAATTTTAAGTGTCAATTTATTTTGCTTCTGCATATTTCCTTGCATATATTAAATCACAAGGATGATCATATACAGTTTCTTAAGTTTCTCTGTTTTTATAGAAAATTAACTCTTGACCATTTCTTTTCTTAGAGCAAATCTTCCATTCCTCAGGAAGCTTTGCTTTTAGACCAGCTTTTGCAATATCCAAATACTAATTGTCTTCAGGTAATTTCATTCCCAAATGTAGGGCATATTCTCGAATCTCTATTTTATTACTTAAATTGTCAACCTTATTTAGTAGGAGAATAATCATCCATCTACTCTTCTTCCAACGTTTAGGTTTCATCATTATCATCAAAACTTCTATTCATTTAATGATTCGAACCGAACATTTAACTTAATTATATAATATAAATATAATTTAAATTATCCAAATTTTCAAACTAAAAATCCCTCTCCCCTAAATAAATATATATACATATTTCTAAAATTCATCTCTAACTTGATATATTCATAGTAAAATTTAATATATACTTAAATAATTTTAAAAATAACTCAGTTTAACTACTAATTAACATTTCAAATTTATCAAAAATGAAATACATTTATAATTTCTTCTTCAATAAAATTATACTAATTGAGTTTTTTTTGCCTTTTATGATATTTTGAATATTGTTGTTTTTGTAATCAAATGTATATTTATTTCTTTCAAAGAATTATTCTCTATCTTTTATTCTAATTAAAAAAAGTAAGATCTAATACTATTATAAGTATTATTATATTTGATGATTTTCTAAATGTTTGTAATTTAATTATAAGTATAGTATAAATTTTTAGTTTATTTTTATTAAAATAAAATTAATTCTGGTATGTTACCCTTCATATCAAGCTTAATTAGGAAAAAAGAATTTTAAGATTTTGCTGGAGTATGTAGAGGTATCTACAGAGTTATTGATGGTGTCAATTAACCATAGTTAATAAAAAATAATTTAATAGATCAATTAAATTAATAGCAATAAGTACCAACATAAAGCGTTGAGGAGGAATAAATCATAAAATAAAAATAAGGATAAGAATAAGAATAACTGTAAAAATAATAAACAACTAAATTAAATGTGTAAAAATAAGTTGAAATTGAAAATCAAAGTAAAGGTATAGAATAAGATCAATAAAGAAATGATTAGAAATCTTAAATTCCAACTGCACCACCTATAAATAAATAATTTACTGAAAATAAAGTACCTTAAACTGCAATAGGGAGAGTTTATGAATTTGGAGCTTTAGGTGTTAGTTTAGCAACAAATGCAATGAAAACTATGGTTACTTAAGGAAATGTATAATAAATTGGGAAAATATTAGGTTTCTTTTAGATAAGCATTGGTTAGTGAGGAAAATGCTTCGCTTCTTGCAAAAGGTCTATGTAAAATGAGGGGAGCTCCATTGAAACTTGCTCAAGCTTTGAGTATTTAGGAGGATGAAGTAATTCCAAAGCATATTCGTTAAGCATTTGAATAAGCAAGGTAGAATGCTGATATTATGCCATAAAAGTAATTAGAGAAAGTATGAGATAAATAATTAATGAATAGATGTTGAAATAAGAATTAGGAAATGATTGGAATAGTAAATTCAAATAGTTTGATTTAAAACCTTTTGCAGCTGCTTCAATTGGATAAGTTCATGAGGCTATCACTGCATAAGGATAACATGTGGCTGTAAAAATATAGTATCCTGGAGTGAAAGAAGCTATTGATAGTGATTTAAATAATCTGAAAATGCTTATGGAATATACAAATTTATTCCCTAAGACTATGTTTTTGGATAAGTTAATTGCAAATACAAGAAAGGAATTACATGAAGAATGCGATTACAAAATAGAGGCTGCGAAATAAATAAATTATAGAAAATTATTTGGAAATCAACCTGAATTTGCTATACCTGATGTCATTAGAGAATTATCAACAACAAGAATACTGACTGCAGAATATTTATATGGGGATACAATAGATTTTGCAGCTGAAAATTATCCATAACATCTAAGAAATGAAATTGGGAGAAGAGTTATGAGTCTTACTCTTTAAGAACTATTTAAATTTAGAACCATGTAGACGGATCCTAATCCTTCAAATTTCTATTTCGACAGAATTAATAATAAATTGGTGTTACTTGATTTTGGTGCAGGTATTTTAATTATGTATATAAATAGTTCATGAATATACTAAGTAATTTATGGATGATTACATTGGAGTTATTTATGCTGCAACTAATTAAGACAGAAAGGAATGTTTGTAAAGATCAGTTGATTTAGGATTCTTAACAGGTGAAGAAAGTATTAGGATGAAGGAAGCTCATGTAGATTCCATTATATGTGTTGGAGAACCGTTTAGACATCAAGGAGAGTTTGATTTTGGAGAATAGTAAATGACTAAAAAGATTTATGAACTTATGCCAGTAATGCTTAAATATAGAATGAGACCTCCACCTCCTGAAATTTATTCATTACATAGAAAATTATCAGGAGCATACTTAATGAATATGAGATTAAAAACCAAGGTTAATTGTAGGGACATATTTATGAATCTTTATGAATAATATATAAAACTATAATGAACATCAATATAATAAGTTTTTTATTAGATTTACTATCAAACTCGATTATTTTGAACTAAATCTTAATTTCAAATTATTCTACACATAAATGCTGAAATTCTATTTGTTCAATTTAATTTATGTAATTGTATCTAAATTGATTGTTTATTTCTCTTCTTCGATAAATATTTCAAGTCTATCATTGAATAATACAATCTAGCATCTCATTAATTTTTCATTACTTATAACCAATTTACATTTCTTATTTAAATATACATACTCTGTTAGGTTGACTCTAGTCTATATGGGTGTATGAATAAAGAAATATGGTAATTTAACAACATCTGGTTCATTCTTTTTAGATTACAATAATTGTAATGGATTAGGTAAATTTTATAGGAGTAATTAAATGGTTGGAATTTTTGTTATAAGAAATGCTAAATAAAAAGACATGATTTCTGATTTTAATTGATTTGGTTTGAATTTCCTCATTTTTATTTATTGTTAAGGTAAGAGCAGATTATTAGTCATATTTATCATATTTGTTTGAATGTTAATTTCTAATGCAATTGGATCCACTATCATATTCAATATTATGAAAGTAGGCTATACTAATGATTCCCACTAACATTTAGTAGATTAAGTCTATTATTGTTATTCCTACCTTAGAAATAAAGGATCTAATCTTAATAATGAAATTAATAATTTAATTGCGTTAAGTAACGATTATTGAATATTTAATTTGATATCTTTTATTTTAAAGAATATGTTATTTATCATAATTAAATTTAGATCGTTTGATTTTGACATTTCAATAATCGAAAAGCAATCAGTAATATTAATCACATTAATATTCTCAAATTACAGTATAAAGTTTTGTATCAGTATGTCCAAATGAGTGTCAGAGAAAAATCTCATATTTAAATCAAAAAAAATGTTTATTTCCTGTTTATCACATAATTAAATATCAATTTTAATACTTGGAATAGATATTTTAAATTCCTTTCCTATAATCTTCTCTTCATTGATAATGATTTCAATTATATGAATGTTTTAAATCTATATTTTGTTGACCTTTAAATTATGATTAGTCATTGTCTCGGAATCTAATAATTACATTAATTCATAATCTTAATTCGTCACAAATATTCTATATTTATCTCCTTTCTGAATATTATACTCTAAACAATTATCCGAATATGGATAAATATGGATTCTAGACTTGTTTTTCATTAAAATAAAATTAAATTGCGTTTTATTTTTTAGTAATAAATACTTTATTTACTATTAATAGATATTACGACAAATAACAAAACACATTTAATTTTACACTAAAACGTTGTTTCTAAAAATCATAATCATGTGATGTCTTTTATTAATCTCTATTGCATATTTACCTTCCTTTAAAAAGTTTATATAATATAAATTTGTGACTTGTCCATTAATTATAATTTATTATGATTAATTTGACGTATGCTTTCTATTATTCAATAAATTAGCATAAAATAAGTCTAATTATTAATCAAAATTATTAATCAAAGTATTATTCATATTTACATCAACACTTATTGGTAAATTAATAAATTATGCATTTCCAATACTAAAATTCCAAGGAAGTAAATTTATTATGATAAGAAATGGTTTTATTATAATTTTCTGAAAATATTATCCTTTTGGATCTTTAATTAATTCAAAAGAAAGTAATACATTATAAAAGTTGTTATCAATCTTCACAAAATTAAATGATAAAACTGTCTTTTATTATATAACTTCTTTAAGATTAAATTTTATTTCTTATTAATTTTCAGTCACTATTTAGAAATATTAGTATATATACTTAAAACTAAATAAATTGTACTCTATTCCGTCAATTTTGTATGAAAGGCTTTCTTTGAATTTCCTTCTATTTAAAAACATTCTACACTTCCTGTTTTAAAAGTAAGCAAATATTCAGACTAATTTTCTATTGTTGGTTCTGCCACAGTTTGCAAATCTGTATTTTATCTATCTTATTAAGTTAAAATAAATTCATTATTGACTGCTTTAAGAAAAATATCATGTTCTTATTGATCTATTTCATCAAGTAGTATGAATTTGTTAAAATATTACTTGGATAAATGAAATGGATAAGCTGAAGACCAAAATTACAAAGTTTCATTTATTTCAAGACCCAATTAAATCTAATAAGTAGGATAATCCTTAGGATCTAATAAAGATAATTTATAAATAAATAACCTTTAAGATTATCATACAATGATGAAAGTAGAGTAGAATCCTCTGGTTCAAGAGCGAATTGTTATGTTTTTTGGGTCAAAACATTTATTAGTTTGAAAAGTACTTTTTTCTTGGTTTTATTTCTTATTACACTTACAACGTCTAATCCACTCAGTAAATTTACTGTATTAAGTATATTTGAAATAGTTAATTATGACAATTTTATTTCTACAGCATTTAAAATTTGAAGAATATTTTATGGATCTTATTAATTAGAATCAATTGTTTTATTCCAGACTAATTTACATTTAATGGTCTTAAAATAAGGATTATAATACTTACATTAGTAATTTTACAACTATTTTTTTATAAAGGATGAGTGGTCCATAAATTGATATTAGATTTAAATTCTAAATGATGTGCTGTTTTGTCAATTAACTATATTTATAGATTTAATTATTTAATATTTATTGTAATAAATGATACATAATTATTAATTTTGATACATTGACCAAAATCAATTGAACATCTATCAATTAAAACTATAAATTTAATGTTTTTAGGTTGTAATTAATTTTATTGGACTTATTTATTTTAGATTGTATCATTTTAGACAAGCTTTTCAGTTTCTAAAATCTTTTATAATAATATTAATTATTAAAAAGTATTTTTCTACAATCTAATTTATACTTAAGAAAGATGAACGTTTAATTCAATTGATTTAAAATAATCAAAAATTGCATTGAAGCAATTGATTGATATTAACAGATGCTGATTTTGATCAAAGAATGAAAATTGTAGTTGATTGTGTTTAACTTCTATATTTTTAATTTTATCTTTTTTTTAATACATTCCAATATGTGTTTAACTTTAAAATAATAATTAAAATTGTTATTATCCTGAAACATTAAGAGTTAATTTATTCTTCATAATATTCAATTTATAGGTTATCTTTTTTTAAAGAGACTTAATATTTGATTACACCTTTGATTAAATTTATTATTATTATGGAGGAATAAAAGATTGATAACTTTGAATGTGATTGATGATGGCTTGGGAATTTTGTAATAAATAATGTAGATCTACTTCAAGATGTATGTATTCTAATTGAAGAAAGATTTTTTGTTCTATTAATTTCATTCTATCACTTTGTTTTTGAGCAATTTCTAAAACAATTTATTACTACAAATTAGAAAGGATAAAATAATACTTTATCTGTATCTTGATTATGTAATTCTGGCCAAATACTAAATTCGTTACTATCTTATTTGGTTAACTAGAGAATTTTCAATCCATTATATTTAATCTATTTTATATATATAATCTATATTGTACATGAATTTATTCAAAGCTTAATTTATATAGGATCTATTATAGAAAGGATTTAGCACATATGTTGCATTATTAAATGAATAATGTTAATAATTGAGATTGGATAAACAAATTATTAGAAAAGATTGATAAATGAATTCCTTTACTGACAGTAGTAATGTCTCTGAAAATGAAATTCTCATGAATTGGTTGAATTTTGAATTCATTTAATTTATTTTAAACTAATAATTGTAATTATGTTTGTTTGTTCATGGCATCATTTGCTAATAATACTATGTCTTTATCTAAAATAATATTGAAATTATTAAATTCAACATTACAATAGATAGAATCTTTGGATCTTTCTAAATATGAGTTACATTGATCTAAAGCTAGCAATTACTAATTTGAAATGTCATCATCTTTAAAACGAATTAATTTAATAAAGAATGTCTCTATTTTTAATTCTCTATGAAATTGATCAACATCTTCTGGATTAATTCTTAGATTCTCTTAACACGATGTACTAAACTATTAGCAAACAACCTGTAATCTATATTGTTATTTAATTAGTAATTCCACTTAAATATCTTTGATGTCAATAGATAAATTGAGTAGGAGTTTTTTTACAAATCTTTTTAACACTTATTCATCTATTTCTTTATGTTTTCTAATCTCATCTTGAATAGAAATCTTACTTTCATTATTTTATTTTTTTGATAAATCCTAGATGAGATTTTCAATGTCTTCTTATTCATTATATTATATGATAACATTCAAACCACTAATGTGAGTTTTTATTGGTTGAGTAGTTAGTGATGCCCAAGGTATATCAATTTTAAGCATTTCAATGTCAGCTTTAAGGATTGTAAATGGAACTAATAATTCCTTGAGTAATTTATTGAGAGTTTATAATTTGAGCTACACCTTTTAAAGATTTAAAGCTCCTTGATACAGTTGTACTTATGATCCTCCAAATCCCTCAATATAAAGATTGAGAAATTTAGCCACGAAAACTTTAAATACATAATTCATATAAATCAAAATTATCTAAGTTTTTCATCAAACTTGGAATGTGTTGTATAAAAGGTTTAAAACATTCCTTCACTCATTGATTTATGCGTAGATCGTTTTGGTTACAATTTATAGAATTCGCTTTAAGTTCTTTGCTATTGTACATTGATTCTATCTCGAGGTAATTTATAACTAAAAAAAAGTATTTTAAATTTTCAGATATTTACAGTTATTCCAATGATCCATTGTGTCCTCGATACTATGATACACGAACAGGCGGAAAATATCCAATCTTGGCATTAGCTTTACCCCAATCTTTTGAATTTAACAGAGACTAATTAAAAGTATCGATAGGATTTCTAATCAACTCATTTTTATACTTATTTTATGGTTCACTTTATTTATTAATAGGTTAACTTGGAGTATCAGGTTTGGGAGGAATGACTAAAAGATTTTCAAGTAATTTTGCATTTTTTGTTAATATTTTTTCCTATTTTGTATCTATTTTTTATTAAGGTTTATTAGGCGAGAACTTATTAATAATATTATGATGACTTTCATTGAATTAAACAGTTTTTTCTATTTTCGTATTGTCTAAATTCTTTTTTGTTTCAACAATTTCTGAAGGTAGAAATTATGATTTAGTTTATTATTAAAACGGATTACCATTATCAGTTAACATTTTATATTCAGTTCTAGTTAATCTAATTTATTGCATTTATTTAGTAATATCATCACCAGGTAAGAAATTTTATCCTGATAATCTATATTGTAATTATTCAGCTGAATCACTAACTTGATGTCTAATTCCTTCTTTATATCTTTATTCATAAATAAGTTTAACACCATTAGTCATGGCAAAGGTATCATAAGGCATTTAAGCTCCTCTATCTATTCGAAGTCCTTTATCTCCAATTGCTTCTTTGGCTGCATCCTTCCGATCTATTATATTCTCTTATATAACTTATCATTTTACTTTATTTGGTATGTCTGCAGTTGCTTTGGGAGGGATTTACACTGGCAATTAAGTTTAAATCACTTATTTGCTTCCCTTTTTAGAATTGCTTTAAGGAATACTACTCTATTAATTTGTAGTTTTAGGAATATCTTTCAAGTCGACTTTTATTTTTAATGCAGTAGGTTATAATTTATCGTATTTAACTCCTTTTGACAATAAAATCTTTCCATCATAATCATAAGTGTATTTATTTGATGATTATTCTTTTTTCTATTTTGAAAGAATAATATTATAATTTACTTAATTTTAAATGATGTCTTCTTTAATTTTCTATTCAATTTCATTCTTCTTTTTAATATCATATAGTTTCTTTTATCTTAATTTCTCGACGAAGTCATCTTCTTCTTCTTCAACTTAGAATTCAATCAATCGTATTTCAGAATGACTTGATTTTGGTGGTGCAACAACTGCTGTTTTTTTCCTTTCCAAAACTGAAAATCGTTACTTGTTATTTTTCGAACTATTATGTTAAGATGGAATTTCATTTTCAACCTACTCTTCTTTTTCATCGGAAAACGACTAACTCATTTCTTCAACATTAACTCTATTTCTTCTCCAACGATCATAATGTATTACATTCTTTTAATATATACATATTAAATATATACAGGCTCACTATCTTCAATCATATTACTTCCATTAATATTCAAACCATCTTCATTAAAATTACTTATCACAATCAACTCCATTATTGTCATTACTTATGAATTGGAACTTATTGGAACTTGAGTTTCCATAAACTACATAAATCTAACACATACCTATTCTTCTGCAATTTTCAATGATTATTTGATAATATGAGATGTTAATTATTTCGAGATCAAAAAAGATTAGGCAAAGACTCCATTATATTCAGATGTCAATGATTAATAAACCTATCTTACTTTATCTCATTTACTTATTCCATATTCAATTGAGGAATCTGATCATCTCCATCTATATCATATTCATCTCTCTCAGAAAAATCATCCCCATTTACGCTATTGCTCATTATAATTATTATTTGTTTTTATAAATAAAAAATCTAATTCATCCTCAATCATACTTAATCCATCAAAAAATAATTTTAACCACACAATAATCACTAATATTATTAAATCATTAACAAATAACCTAATATATTCCTAACTACTTACTATTCATACTTATATTACTTAAATAATTAATTTTCTTATTTTACATTAAATTATGATCATAATCACTCTCCATTCCTTTATAAAATAATTGTATTCATGCAAACTATATTTTATATAAATTTATATGATATTAAATTTATATAAAATAATTATATTTTAATTTTATCCATCAAATAAATTAAAATTATAGATATTTTTTGATACCATCAATTATATAATTTATTCTATTTAACTATTGATTTTATTATTAATTATTGATTATTGATTATTATTATTGATTATTATATATGATAATATATATTCATACTTAATTTTATAATTACAATAATAGATTTGATAATAAATTTATAATTTTACAATTTTTATTATCAGTAGAGAAGAAATTAAAGTTTACAGCTAATAGAAAATTATAAGAATTTATTCAAAAATCTATAGAATTTTTGAAGTAATTATCATATCTTAAGGTTACTTTTCTATTATTTTTAACGTTTAAATAATTAAGCAATCTTTAATATGGATAATCAGTAGATTATTTTTGAAATCCTTAAAAAATTTCGTTTATTATTAATCCTAATTAAATCTGTTTTGAATAAAGCAATAAGTAGAATCTATAGTTCCATAGAGGAATTTCAAAAACAAATGATTTTTGGTAGGATATCATGAATATATTTCTTGATAAAATGTGGATTAAAATAAAATTATATTTTTTATTAAATATCTTTGTAATTGATTGACTAGTGTCAGTTACTTACTTACTTATATTATAATAAAATTAATAATATATTTCATTAAGGAGAATTAGTTAATTTTACTTTTGATTGTTCTTTAAGAAATAGAGGATATATATATATTTTTGATTCATCCAAGAATATAAGTTTGGAACTAACATTAATTAAAATATAAAAAATTTATATATAAAAATGTTTAATTCATATTAGTATGAGAAATAACTTGCATTGACTAAAGACATAGATAAAATTAAGAAAGGATATTTAAGAGAGAGGGAAGTACGTAAAGGTATAAAAGTAATTGTTAATTAAAGAATTTAACAATCGATTGGCTTAAAATTATAAAAAAAGAGTTGAAAATTTTGTAATAAATATGCTTGAAAATCCAATAGTTTGTGTTGATTATTAATAACCTAATCAATCAGCGTTTAGAGATGAGGATCCATCTAAAAATTTGGGAGACCCCTAATTTTATGTGAAAGGTTTTAAACATGAAAAAGATCGTATTCAAGAGGCACTTGATAAAAACAAAGATCTTGACTTTCTTCCAAATAGATAAGTTGCTCACTATTGTTTTCGAGAGAGGGATCCTTCTAAAGATATAAAACGTGATATTTTTCGATACAGAGATAAAACTAGTTTAGAAAGAATTGAACAGTTTCTAAAAGATCACACATAAACTTAAGTTGAAAACTAGAAATTTTCAAAAAAAAAGTTAGCAAATCTCGAAAATCTTTCGGATAATATGACATCTTAAGATCGCAAAGCCTACATTAGCAGATTAGTGGCTAAAAACCTTTTGCCTTCTTTGCATTAAAAAACTCATTTTCAAGCTGCTTCCACAATGTATAATAACTTGCCATGTATTATATTGTTCTCTGCTTATATTAGTATCTCTTATGGATCATACAAGATCATTACCATAAATGAAGCAGTTAGAAACTGAAGAGAAGAGTATTAATGTTAATTTAATTTAGAATCTTAATAATAATAGAGAGAAGTTTAGAAAACAGAGGAAAATGATAATAAAGATAATAAGGCTAAATAAAACAATGAGTTGGAAACTTTTAATCCCATTGAAACCTCTAAGATTATACTAGAAAGATGCCAAGTGATTAGAAATAAGAATCCTAAAACTCATGCAATACATAAAGGTGAAGGACATCTAATATCAACTCTTGATAAATCTATATAAGAGGTTTATAAAGAAATTTATGGAATCGATTTCACTGAACCGAAGTTTTTTTAAAAGTGAATATAAAATTAAATATTCAACCACTCATCATTTATTACTTTAATAATATCTCTGTTTAATCTATCAAGTCGCTGATTGTATTCTCATATTCCTTAAAAAGAATTGCAGTATTTTAAATACTGATATCTTCTAATTTTTAATTTTCCAATCTTAATTAATTTATCTGTAATTCCAATTATAAAAGTTCTTGTGTTAATTTTGTAATTTCTTATTTTTAAGATTAAAGTAAAGTAGGTGATTAGTGACTTAAATTTTCATTTTGATCTACTTCAAATTCACTCACATCCATAATCCTTTATATTGTCCGACAAGATTATTAAGATTATTATTGAGCATCCTGAACACATTTATCTACTGATAAATATAAAGAGGATCTCTTCTTAGACATTTAGTTTTAATATTATTTAATATTGTCAACTGTAGTTGTTCTAGCTATAACAAGTTCAGAATTTTTGGTTTAAAGTTAATTGATATTAATCTGAATTATCACACTGAAAAATTTATCGATTTCTGTAGAATCATTACTTTAGATAATTTTATCTAGAATATAGAAAGCACAAGAAAATGTTAGATTAAGAAAGAATTGATTTTTATAATGCATCATAGCTGATTCTATAAATTGTTTAGCTGCAATTATTTAGTCTTATTCCAATTTAAATCGAAATTTTACATCTTAAATAGCATCATGTTACATTTAATCGTGATCTTTAATAAATTCTTATGTTGTTTAGTATTCTGGATAGTATTACTTTGGTATTTTATGATAAATATCTTCTAGAATTTTCAAACAAACATAATCCTTACAAAAACACAATAAGAATATTGTCAATTTGATTAAATACTAATTGTATCCAACTTTAGGATTACGAGTTACGAATGTATCTACAACAATTGTTATAGTAGTTTCTACGTCTTTATTATTGACTATCAATAAATTTAAAAATTCTTAAATTGAATAGTTCATTGTAGTTTATAATATTGTTTTAACATCTCTTGTTATATTACTTTATTTAATTTCTTTGTTTAATTTGTACACAGATTTGATGAATTCAACATCTCTAACCCAATACTTTTTTGCAATCTCACTATTGTGATTCCAAGCTAAAAGAGATTCGGAAATTATCTTTCTGATGGTATCGCAATCTGAATGTAATTAGTTTTATACCTTGCATACAAACTTTGCAAATATTCCTAAATACATCTCTGACCTACTGCAACTTTGAGCAATCAGTACAAATAATTCTATTACAACGTTTACATTTAGTATCTCTTCTCCATAATATATTAAAAGGTTTCTTACAAATATCACAACTCATATCTCTATACACAATTATATTTAATTTATATTGATGAAAATTTTAAGCTGAGTGAAATATTAAAATCATTTAATCATAGATTGTTTCATTTCTCTTTGATCCATACTTAATAGACCAGGTTACTCTTCAACTTCATCTTCATGTATATTTCCTTTCCTTTTTTTCAACTTGTCAATTATCATCCTGCTTTTATCCACTTGAATATAATTTGAAATGTCAAACACCTCTTTCACTTCTTATCCTAATTTTTCTATTAATATTTTGTTAAATCTATTATTCTTCTCCTCTGACAATATTACTTTCTCATAAGCTTAATATAACTTATAATAAATTTATAATCCAGGATTTACAAATTATCCTTTTTTAAATTTCTTATCAAACATCATTTTAGCTACATCACTAAATTATACTCCTAATCGTTTTGTAAAAGCACGTCTACCATTAATTATATTCACATACTTAGAATCTCTTCTTCCAGGTAAATGATGTTTGTTTAATTAATCTTCGATTGTTATGACTTCCTTTGGAGCAAAATTAAACAATATTTGTTAATCTCTCTCTAATAACAATTCTTTAATTAAATTTATTTCATTAACTTTGTCTATCAATACGCATATATCTAAATCTTAATTTATTTTTTTTCTAATTAATACAAATTATTGTATTTACATTGCTTTATCTAAAAGAATACAATTCTTATCCTAAAACAATTTGCCACAAAATAATTAGTGTAATACAAATTTAAAAGTAAAAACTATCGGTCGACTTCTATCTAACATCATCTAAATTTATTTGGTCAAATATTCTTTTCGATTATGAATTCCAATTTTATTAATAATTTATTTCTGTATCTATTTTATGGATTATCTCATGCTTTTTTACTCTTAATCAATCTAAGTTTTCGTTTGCCTTTCTTAATTAAACTTTGCAGTGCTACCAAACATAGCAATATCTGTTTGATTATTATTATTTTAAGTTAGATTGCATGAAAGCATACTTTTATCAGCACTTTCCCATTCTATTTCATTATCACCAACAGGTTATAAATTCAATCCAGAAATTTTATTCGATTTATTAGTTTTATCCTCCGAATCAACTTTATCATTATGAATTACTAATGTGCAATCAACTTTGCTAGAAGGAACAGGTCTAATTGATTACATTGCATTGCCATTTATTGAAGCATTAACAAAATTGATTGAAGATACAGGACTACATCTTTAACTAATTATTTTTGATTGTGATTTGACATAAGTAATCTCTTTTACTATTTGTTGTCTTTCAAATTTGGCTTAATTCTCATTCCCAAAATGAAAATCATACACTTCATTAGCTAATTCAATTAGATCTAACTAATTTTTAACAATATTACATTATTATTTATTATATATTCCTACAAAAAAACCCAATACTACAAAGACAATGTTAGCAAATCCTCCAAGGATAGATAGCAATTTGTCTAATTTTTGATATGATCTAATAATTTAATTTGTGTATGGAGATCTCCTTAAATATATAGCTGCATATTATTCAGCAGCATAAATACTTTGATCTCTATAATCACCTTCTTATTTAGCAAATACTTCAGTTGTTTCTAACTCTTCACTTGTGGGTATTAAGTTGTCATCAGTATTTAATATATATTTTGTGAAAAAAACATCTGTTTCTTTCCCGATAATGTTTGGTACAAAAGAGAAGAATAATTCATCATCAAGAAATGATTAGATATAATCATTTCCTTTTTGAGGGTTGATTACTTTATTCGTGATGTATCTTAAAATGAAAATGATATATTATTACAATTTGACTCTAAAAGATCTTTGATCAAGTAACCATTCATTAATAACATCTTAAGATGCGCAGACAGGTTTCCAAGTAAAGAAAGAATTAGATAAAGTATCATTACTGCATTCATTCACAGCAATTTTAAGGAAATCGAAATATTTGTTAGTGTACCTTCCTTTGAGAGATATAGAATAATTAATCCTAGATTTGAGAATAGTAAGTACTAAGGGCATAACCAAGTATCTAGACCGATTTCACTATATTGTTGAGTGAAATTTAATCCATAGGGAGAGAACACATTTTGAAATCTATTTAAAGTACATGGTATCAAATCAATGAAATTATCTGTTTTAATTAGAGTGCCATTTTCTAACCTTTCATATTATCTGAGAAATTTCAATGATATATTTTACCTTTGGCGTAAAGTTATATTAAAAAATGGATTGGTGTTGAAGTTAACTTATTCTATAGCCACTGCAAACATAAAGTTTTCTTCGTTAAGTTCTATTTAGTCAGGTTCGTCTTCAAAAACTTCCGTTGTCTCACTTTAAATGTTTACTTTGTTAAGAAAGTCTTGAATATTAGATTGAAAAAATAAAACAACAATTCCAAGTATCATGAGAGTAAAAAATCCACCAAAGGCAGTTTTGTACTCATCTTCCCCGTTAAGATTTAGTAATATGTTCTATCCAAATAAATCTATAGACTTGAGCACTTTGATTAGCTATTTAAATTACACTTTACAATAGATTTTCTTAAACTCTTCATTAAATTATATATAAAATTATAGATATTAATCATTCTCATCTTCTAATAAGTTATATTATTGATACAATTCCTAAACAAGAACATGATCCCCAAAACCAATAATAAGCCTTGTGTTTATCTGGTGTCAAATAGGGCTTCTAAAATGTGGAATAGAAACTAGGTACAGGATATAAATCTTGATCCTTAATAAATCATCCGATTTACCCTAAGATTTAAACAATCCTGAATTTTCAGCAGATATTCCTATTCTTTCCAAATATAATTTTTTAGAACTCTCTTATAGTCTATTCTCTTTTGATATTAATTCAAGATCAATGAAAGTATTCATGATATTTTAATTTGTATTCTTATCAGGATGCTCAGGTAATTTAATCATAGCACACATATCAACTAATTTAATTCCATCCATCGATTCTATCTTGTCTAAATAATTTTCAGGTATCCAACCCAAATTTACAACAATGGCATCATTGGAATTATCCCTTAATACACCGCATAACATCATTCCTGGTCTTCCATCTTAATATCTGTAGACCTTTAGAATATATTTATCAAGAGTTCTACAACAATCTTTATTAAACTAACCCTGATGTTTTCACGAGTATGAATGAATATTCCTTTGGGTCCAATTACAATATGTCTGAAATTGGCATTTGTTAAATTTGGAAACCTGGTTTGAATTGCTCATCAATCAATTTCCATTTTCTTATAGATTCCTTATAACGCCGATATTACCAGTTGCATGCTGACATAGCTGTTACTGTGAGACAAGACATTACTCCTGCGAATATAATTCTTTTCATTCTTTTAATAAAAATTGTTTATTTATAAATCATTTCTTAAGAATCACATATATTTCCTAATAAGCAAAAAATGTTTTATCAATACATTTATTAATTTAATCATCATTTTAAACATTCCTTCCCATCCTCTATTACTAATTACTATTACAATCATTTAGTAAACTACCTTTATCATCCCTTATCATTTCATCCTACCTTGAGATTTTCAAAATAATTCATAAAATTACTCAACTTTCTTTATAAATTTTAAGTTGTATTATATTTATAAATCCCACAAAGATTGTTAAAATCCAAATTTCTTAGACAATCTAAAATATTATAACTTTTTATTAATTATATCCAAAGTTTACAAATAATATTTAAATCCATGCTAATATATCAATTTCACAAGGTTATTATTTTTATCTTTTATATTAGAATGCATGAAAAAATTTGTTGTCAATTTCAAGATTTTGAATTCGTCCTTTTATTTTTATTCATTCTAAAATCAATTACAAATATTAAGTGGTCTAAATATTAGTTTTTAACATATTTATATTAGTTATTAATATTTTCACTTGACTACTATATGAATAGTGTAAATTTTAAAAAGTTTTTCAAATTATTCAGAGTTGATTTTCTATACATATTTTTTTTTTAATAAAATTCATGTACTATCTTTTCTGTAGTTTATGATTTTTTGAGTAAAAAATGTTGTAGTAATTTGAAAATTCTTTTTTAGAAAGATTATTTCATAATTTTATTCTTCATCCTAATATTTTTTGCTTATCAATTTTATTTGAATTTATAGTAACGAAAATGAGTTATTAATTAAATAGAATAAAAAATGTTTGTAATTTAAGCATCTTTTAATTATATCAAGAATGAATAAATAAGATATTCTATAAATTGTAATTAGAATTTTTTTTACTAAAGATTTGAAATTGATTAATAAAATAATGTGCATTCTGTGTTGTTTAAATTTTTCTTCATATTCCATAATATAATATTTTAATATCTTTTATTATTTGAAGTAGCGAAATTACAATATTTATTTAGAGAAATTTCATGTTTTTTTTCTTTTATATAATGTTAATATGAGGCATTCTATCACAAAATGAAGAATGAAAGTGTATAAATATAAATGAGATAGTAATTGAAATTATTTAATTATACTTTGAATTAGTAAAGAGAGTGTTTATTTGAAAAGTAAAGATATTTTGGTACACTATATTTTCTAGAAGAAATTATCATGATTCAATTGAAATTTAAAATATTGTAAGAAATATAATTATAAGATTGTAAATAAGTTGAGATTTATATAAATTAGAGATTGAGGGACATATAAATGATCATAAATAGTTTTTAATAATTAAGATATTTATTTATTAGTTTCTTCTTAATAGTGTATGAAATCTTAGATTTCTAAAAAACCAAATGTGAAGATTACATTAAATAAGAAATCAGTTGGATAATTAGTGAAATCAGATAAGCCTCCCAGTTCTAAATGTTCATTAAAAACAACATCTTCAAATGGAAAGGTAAAAATAACTTGTATATAAATGAAATAGACAACTACATCATCTAAATAATTGTGTTTTAAATTCCATGACAATTATTCAACTGCTAATCCGTCATTGATTTCAGAGGAGGATAAAAAATGTAAAAATATAAATACTAAACATAAAAGCCTTCGATCCAGATCAATCATAATTGATTAAATAGCTAATTCAAGAAAATTTGTAATTACATAAGCAAAGCTCAGAAAAGGACTCCATAATTTCCAAACTTATTATAAACAAAAAACCAGTCATTTTATAAAGAGCCGATACATCAAATACTGAGAGGAGTCCTGAAAAATACTTTTCAACGTATTATATGCAATATAGAGTTCTAGAAAAAAGTTGCAGCAAGACAATAACAAATCCACTTCCCCTTTAGGCTTTACATTTTGTAATGTTGATTAATCAGAACAAGGAAGAGTCTAGAGTCAACCAATGACAAGATCTCAGAAGAGACTCCCTAAAGAGTTTTAAATTGTACCTAACCAGAGACGGTTTTACATATGACAAAGGAACTTGAAAATAAATTGTTATACAATTTTTTATGTTTAGTTTCAAAAAGATTGAGTAAATCATTTACTTAATTATTTATAAACGTTTGGCTTCTGCATTAGTTTACTTCAAATTGATATGAGAGTTTTAGAAATTTTTGCTTAAGAACTGAACATTAATAAATATTTAATAAAATAATTCGTACTTTTAAATGTTTAATCAGTGATTATTCGATACTATTATTTACAAAAGTTAAAAAAAGAATTTAAAAAAGGTTAATTCACTTATTTTGAGGTTAATCTGGTATGTTAACAAATTAAATCTTTGAATCATTTATTGATTATTTTTTATAATATATCAATGATATTTGTTAGCTACTCTATAAACTGTTTAAAGGTAATTTCCTATAAGTGGGGCGCAGTATTTTCTTCTATCTGCGTTATGATGTATTTTTTATATTTGGCTGTAAAGAATATCGACTGACACAGCATCACAATAGAAGAAAGCATCAACATTTCTTTGCATTCTGGCAAAAGCTGAGAGATTTTATCTAAAGAAGTTGATATCATGAATCTCAAATTCTATCTCGCATTTTCTAATGTTATTTATGATATTGTCATTCATAGAAGAGAATGTGAGTTCTGGATTCACATCATACAGTGTTTATAGAAGATTATATAATATTTAATTCCATTAGATTTAGCCATCAAATTTACATTACCCTTTAAGTTATTAAAAATTCTAAGGGTCAACTATCAAGACTCTGCTTAGACTAATCTCTAAAAATTAATATTGGATAATCTAATATTATTTAAATCTAATAGTTCTAAATTTGTTTCTTTCTATAAATTCATCAAATTCTTAAGGTACATTGTATTTATTTTCAATATTTGCAGACAATCTATATTGAATTTGATCTTTCATAATGTCTAAATTTTCAAGTCTTTTTTTTTGGATGATAGATTTTTCACCATTTAAATACACTGAAACTCTTTAACCATTTTACAATAATATATCTAATCTTAATCCAAACTGTTATTTTAACTATGGTAATAATTTTTCTGGATCAATATACATATTATATATTTTAGAGGAGAATTCATCCTTTTTTTGAAGATTTCTGAAATACTAAGTAAGATTAATAAAGCTTTGTGATAAGGAGTTTGTGTCCCATTTAGTCCAAGCATAATGAGAAAAATTGGGTTAAAATGTATAATATTGCGCTTATTGATTTATCAAAATATGATGAAATTTGGATGCAAATCTAGGAGTATTGGATATTGTAATACTTAAAGTTATCAATCATATTTTAATGATTTTATTCTTTGGCAAAAAAGGTGCCTATTTTAATTTCAATTTCTAATTATTATTCAGGTCCAAGATTTGACGTCTAATCAAATATAGATCTAAAAAATCTGATAATTTGCTCCTAATATTCATCATAATCAACTCTAATAGGGATGAGTTGATTTCTAATGCATAAATCTCTTTGCTATAAGTATGATAATAAATCATTATTTGGATAATTCATTAAAAAATAATTTATAAAGAAAAGTAATTTAATCACTTCAAAATGATTAATCTTTGATATATTTGTAAGTATTTTCTGAGATGCTTCAAAGAGTTGTTACAGATGTATATAATCTAAAATAATAAAATATTAATTACATTATATTTTTGAATTAACACTTGAATAAATGAGTAGAGTCTTTGGATATATTTAGAATCTTGATTCTCACAGATATTTACAGTAAAGTAAGTAAAGTCCTCTTTCTTGATTTCATTATTAGGTTATTATTAAGAATTCTAGAATTCTATTATTGTTTTAAGATTAGCCTTTTTAAGAGAATTAAAGTCGTTTTAATCTGCAGGAACATAACCGTAACAAATATGGTTATCTAATTGATATATCGATCTCTTAATTTACACCAAACCTTCACAAGAGACAACTAGATAATTTTTGTAATACCCATCTTTATATTTAATAAATTGACTTACTTGTATTGGTAAGAATCAATTACTAAACCGGACTAGTATAATGTCTCTTTTTGATTATATGGAATTAATAAAGAATTTCTCTTTCTTCCAGAATATTCACAAGTATTCTTAAATAAGATATATCTTCTTTTTGCTTCATGCTCACTCTTCTCTTAAACATTCCCAAATCATAACATGATCCAGATATAAATATTGTGTAATTTTTAGGATTCTAACATTAAAACAAAATTTTCCTGTGATTCCAAACATCCTTTATAACTTAAAATAACAAATTAATAATACTAGTATTCTCATCTGTCCTCACTATTCTATTGGGTCCCATTTCCCATTCAATGTTTTCAGGTTTATCGAACTCTCCAAAGAAGTATTTGTATTCAAAATCCTAAGCTTCCTAAACAAACAAATTTATATCCACTGTCAATTTCCAAATGTCTCCCTACAAATTACAATTATACTTACTTCACACCATTACATCCTTTTTGCTTAATTTGGATTCCAATTCCCAAATTGCTAACTGTTACCAGTAATATACATAGCTTCACCAAAAGATAAAGGATATTATATTTAGAAGGTAAGCATTCTTATGAATTTTTAAATCATAATCTTATAGATTTGTGTCATCTAATTTGTAATTCATAATAGTTACTATTTTCAATGCTACGTATCAAAATGATATAATATTATTTTTTAATTCTCTATCATAATTTATTAAATTAATGGATATACATCTCCTTTAAATACAAAGTCAATCATATATTTCCTTCAAAATAGTCCAATCTTGATCATTCATTATGTTTCATATTACAATTCCTAGTATTCATAATTAGAGGAATTCATTACAAAATTTAAAAGTTCAAAATCTTCCATCCATTTTAATTTCATTTCACTTATTTCAACCATTCATTTCTTAAACAAGTAATTAAAACCTAATATATTGCAGCTGATTAAGGAATTATATGATCAATTAAAAAAGTCAACCTTACCAATAACTATATTTTTAAAAATCCAAATACCCTATTTCCTTAATCTATGGAAGCTAGAAATCAATATTTAATTAACAGAAATTAATGAAATGTATTGAAAAATTGTAGGAAACATCATTCATTTAGTTAAAAATGACTTTTAGTATATTTTTACCTTAAATTAATAAACATCCAAAGTAATAGAATACTTATTGTCTAGAACTGATGTCTGCTAAGTTTATGAATAAAGGAGTCTAAATTACCTGATTTAGAATTCTTCACTAAATTCAAGTTATTAATCAATAAAATCTCTTCGATATACATTTGGCTCGAATACTACTTGAGAATAAGTCTTTAATATTCTTTAAAAGTTATATAGAAATCATTGATTACTATATGCGTGGGATTTTAATAGGTTAAAAATATTAATAAAATATAAGACTAAAATGTATAATTATTAATTATAATAAAATTTTAATATTACTTAGGAAGAAATAGTAGTAAAATTAAGATAAAGTTAGTTGAAATTATTTTTATTAATATCAAAATTATTTTATTAAAGAGAACCAAAAGATCTCGTCGTTTTGAGTTAATTAGATATCTAAACTCACAAAAATTAAGTGAATCTACAATTTTATTTTAATCTATAACTTAGCTTCTTAAATTCATAATCAAATTAAGATAATATATAATTTGTCTCATTATTTGGTATGATGATGAATTGATGTTTAAACAGAATCAGAAATAAGATTGAATTTGTAAAAATGGCAATGCTAGTCAAGAATTTTGATTTTTTAGATAATAAATTAAATGATATTTATTATGTTATGGATGGATATCAAACTTAAATGTTTGAGAAATCTGCGCTTTTAACAAGGGCTAAAGCTTATTCACTGACTCCTTATTCTCTAATGAATTCATTTTTGGTATTGGTATAGATATCAGTTTCTTCAGCATAGGTATTATTTTCTAATTCTAATTCAGCAGTGTATTATTTTTAGTCAGCAGCTCTTTAGTCTCTGAATTAAGATAATTAATCAATTTTTTCTAAGAAAATTAAGTAAAATGATTTTACCATTAGTGGCAGTCAAATCAACTGTAGCTCTATCAATTTATCTTTAGAATTCGCTATATTCATCGTCTAATTATTCAAGATAAGCTTCATGGTCAATAACATCTTAGGCTTCTTAAGCAGTTAAATCATTGATTTGATCAACAACAGCATTTCTGAATTCGTTGAGAGCATCAACAATATTCTTCAAAACATCTTAGTTAGAGAAATTTTGATTTGAAGCTAAACCAATTAAAGCTTTGATCATTGGAGCCATTCTGGATCTTGATCTAATTTTATTTTCAATATTTTTGAGAGTGTTTTAGAATCTTCTGATTTATAATAATGATGGGTTTGTAAGTGAAGCAAGAAGTGATAATGCATCATCGACTGAAGATGTGGCATCATTTAATTCAGCAATTTAAGCTTCGAAGGCTTCATGCTCTTATTCTCTAACTAGGATTGCTTCATCATAATTCTTTCTGTTATCTTCTTAGTATCCAATAACAGAATCAATTTTGCTTTGGATTTATGATCTTCTTGGATAAAGAAGGTTGTCCAAAGTATCTTATGTGTTGTTGACATCTTCATAATTCAAAATTATTCAATACCAATTACAGCATCTTGGATGTCTTATTCTAAACTTACAACCAAGGCATTGTGTTCATTTGTTCTCACTTTAAAATTGAATTCTAATTCTTCTAATTCCTCTTCTAAATCATTGATCAATTCTTCAATAGCATCAATCAATTCTTAAACTGGTCCTCCAGCCATAGAATGTAATTCAACCAAGTGAAGTAAGGCACTTCCATAGGTGCTTTTAGCTAAATCAGCTTGCACCTTAGCCATATTTCTCTCTTGGACTCTAGCTGTAAAGGCCACAGCAATGAGGGCAATCAGAATAATTGATTTCATTTATTTTATTATTAAATATATAAAAACGAATTTTTCCGATTATCAACCATAAATTAATCATATCTCTAAAACTTCATTATTAATCTTATTTTTATATCTTTCTAATAATTTCTCCTTCTTTTAAAATCCTCATTTAACTAGACTTAATTTACAACACTTTATTTGCAATTCAAAAATGAATTTATTTTGTTCAACTTCTTCTTTTGAAAATAATAAACTTCTATTTTGTTAATCATACTTATTATGTTTTATGTAATTTTTGGTTTCAAATATTCTTTTACACTTTTATGAAGGCTTTTTTTAAATGTCATTCTTGTACCCTCATTTTCTCAAGATAATTAAACTTAATATTATTAAATATATAAAAATAGATTAGATTCAATCTTCCTATTCACCTGAACCCAATAATATCAGATAATAGTTTATTAATGATTATAAATATCAAGCATATGTTCTAATTTGTTTTGTTTTCATAAGAACAATTCTAAAGTCTATTCTATTTAATGACTATGTTTGGACTTAGAATTGAAAATATTTCTGATCGCTTTCAACGAATTTAGCATTTTCTTTTAATCGATTGTAAGTAAATGTTTATGATCAATAACTTACCATTCACTCACATCAGTTTCTTCTTCAATTGTTTGTATCATATAATCCGAATCGGAATTTTAACTCATTACAGTCTCTACTTAATTTTCATCTATCAAGAAAGTAACTTCTTCTTCAACTGAATACATAAGAACTTTCCTTTCTGGCGTACGTATTTAATCTGAGTTAAATCTCACTAATCTATTATTCTACTTTGGAATCATTGTCTACTCTTAAAATGATAAAGATCTCGGTTTTCCGACTTCCTAAATCAAATTCAAGTGTTAATGGAAACGAGCAATTATTGAAAAGTCTTCCTCTATGTTTAAATGATAGCATTTATATAATTCTAAATTCTAATTTTTACCATTATGATCAATAACGATTTAAAGTAAGTAGTTTTAATAACAGTGTTATTTACTCAAAAAATTTTAATACAATGAGCTCTTTGTGAACATACAGCAAAGTGAATTTTTTTCAAATGTGCACTGTTTGCCACATGGCGTATTTCGGTTGTTACTATTTTTAAATTATAAAATCCATTGTTCTGCTAATATTCTTCTGTGACTTATATTATGATCTAAGTAAATTGATATACTTAAGCTAACTTAATCGTTTTTTGAGTTAAGAGTCTAATTAAAAATTTAGAGATTGTCAACATCTTAATTCATGCATACTCTTTTATTTAGTATAGTTGTCATGTATTCATTCAAAATAAATTTATGATTTTGCATTGTTGTTATTAGATGCTCCTTTTTTTAAATTGTTATAATTTATAAATTAGACATATTTTTGAAAGCTCATTTCTACTAAACTTTCGGTTTTATTCTGATTAAATTTTGGAGCTACACGTAACTTAAACTGATTATAGAGAAGAACATTTCTAAAACTTAATTAATCATATAATGGCTTTCTGTATCTTGATGAGTCATGAACTTTAAATTTTATATACTATACTATGCAATTGTGTTCAATAAAATAAATAAAATTAATATGTAATATGAATTAAAAATAATTATTAAATTTATGTATTATCACCATAAAAATTTCATACTTTCTTAGCCTATTGATATTCATTAGAGATGGTTTTAATAATTAATTCGTTATTTTTAAATCTTAATGCATATTAATCAGAAAGAGTTTAAAATAAATATAGAATTGTTTGATTTTAATGATAAAATATAGAATTACATATTTATTTGTATTACTTTGAAAATATATTATTTAAAAAACAATGAGAGATTAAAATTAAATGTAAAATCTCTATAATAATATGAAAATCTTCGAGATCAGATTTGCTTAGGTTAGAACTTGGGTTTTAATGTAATGTCTTACGAATAGAATTGATGGATAATAAGAAATCTTGGATCAGAAATTAAAAAAAAGAAATTATACTAATTTTAAATTGATGATGTTATTAATTTTATTTATATATCAAAATGCTTAGCGTATTTCATACTTCCAAAAGCAAAATATAAAGTATCGACAACAACAAATTGCGTTGCCATTCCACTAGACTTTCTCAAACTTAATATTCTTGTCCAAGAGTAACTGAGGAAGACAAATTATTATTTGAGAACACTTAATTAAAATATTAGCTTCATCAGTTAGAAGAGGAATTCAAAATGTATAAACTGAAATAAAAACATATAAAAGTAAGTAAAATATCAATATGTAGAATGGATAAAACTTTAGTGGAGAAATATGTTTTTAATTGTAAAATCTTCGAAAGTTATAGACTGTTAATAAATAACTGGAATAAGAATTATTGTATAAGGTTAAAGAAATTGAGGAGATGAAAAAATCAATGAACCATACAAAATAGTAAGAATTATAAATCGAATGTAAGGAATATCAATAGGAATGCATTAGATTAAGAAAATAAATTCAATAACTAAATTAGTTATTGAATTATAAACATAATGGAGTTAATTTTAAGGATCTTTATGAAGATTTATAAAAAAGGCTTAAAAAATTACAAGTTGAAACTAAATAATAATAATAAATAATTTAATAATTACAATCTGATATTGTAAAATAAAAAAACTCGATCGATCGATTAGATATCGAAAACAAACATCTTGACAGAGAGAATAAAAAATAATTACTATTGATAAGTCAAATATAGATTCCTTAATAGAATAAATTGAAAAATAGATTATAAATTTATCGAGATGAAGTAGAAGTAACAAAACTATAAGCAAAGATAGTTGATCTACAACAATAACTCGTAAATTAATAGAATTATAAAGAATCATATATACAATAATTATTAAAAATAATAAATGAGAAAGATGATTAATTATAAGCTTATGAAATTTCAAATCCAAATTTAGTCATCAAGTAAGCAACAGAGACTTAATAATTAATTTTAGATGAAAAATACTAAAAATGCGTCTAAAATATTTAAAGTGAAAAATCTATTTAAGAGGACTTGATTAGTGATATGCCATCTTAATTGAATCTTTTAAGACAACCAAGCATTCGCAAAAAGTAACACATGCTTGACTATCAGAAATCCTTTTAAATTGAAATGACGAGTATATAAGGATTTGAAGAAGATTCAATCTAAAATGAAGAGGATGACGAAAATTTATCAATATAAAAGGATTATAAAGTATTAAAGCTTCCAAAAGTGAATTATTATGAAGTTAGATAGATTGGTAAAAAGCTAAAATTTTAATTTCAATTGAAATCAATACCCTTAATTTATTTGGATCATTTATTAAACAATGATGAAGATTCTTAAATCACTATTGAAGAAGTTTTGGAAATTTTATCTAAAGAACCTTTCATTATGGATGATGATAAGGAAATGCTTTTAGTAGCCAGATATTTGGTAGAAGATAATTCGTAAGATTATGTATTTCATAGTCTCAAATATTCTAATTCTATTTCTATAATAAAAAGTGTGTTAAAATAATTATTAGGTAAATATGAATTATTTTCTTTAACAGAAAAGACAAATATTGAATAAAATCTTAAATAAATTTTTATTAAATATTAATATAAAATTTAAGATACTTTGTAGTAATTAGCAATAAAGAAAAACTATTCTTAGTAAGGAGAATGTGATTATTCTGATTATGAAGCAACTTTGAGATTTTGCGAAATTCAACTTCTGCCAAGATAAATTGAATATTTAGAAATGATAAATTACAACTTATGTAAAAATTTAGAGAGAATAAATTACAAAGCTCTACTCTAATATTTTTGCAATACTTAATAATGATTTTAAATTGTTTATAAAATATGATCCTATTGTATTCTATTTCTAAATAACTTGTTGTATAAAATTAATGAGTTTGACAGACAAATTTAATAAATTATGATAATTTATTAATTTAAGTTATAAAATATTACTTAAGAATATAAATTATACTCTTATCAAATATGATTATTTTAATGATTTGTTTGTAATTTATCTTTTTTAATAATTTTCTTTAATTCAATATTTTATTTATGTAAACAACAACTATTTTAACAACTTAACATAAGAACCAAACATGGAAACTAAAAAAAACAATATAAGCTAAATTATTATACTCAAAATTTACAAATAATTAAGAGATGTATTCAAAAAATATTTATTTAGAGTAATTTGTTATGACCCGAATTTTTATTATTGCCCCATCTACAACCTTATTTTATGCAAACTTATTAGAAAATTAAAATTAAAAATTTTACCATGTATTGTTCACATAATAGATGGAAATAAGTAAAATATTCAAAATTTAATAGATTGATGGTGGGTATAAAAAATGGAGATATATAAATATTTGATCTTAATACTTTAAAGTTAATTGATAATCTTATTGGACATGCCTATTAAGTTGTGCAAATTACATCTTCAAGTTAATATTTAATTACTCTGTGCTAAAACAAAGAGGCAAGGATATGGAATTTAACTAATTTTAAATTATTATTCAAAATCAATCATTAAATATCAGTCAAGTAAATATAATTTTCTTACGATGGAGAAAAAGTAATATTAATCCCTTATGATGGCTCAGTTAAAGTAATTTTCATTTATATGTAGATATATCGATCTTAAACAGGAGAAATTATAAATCAAATAAATCACAATATATAATAGGTTTATTATATTTAATATTTTTAACATAATGACTCATGTTTAATAGGTTATTAAAACAAATAAAACAATACTTCAATTTTATGGAACTTAACAGATTTAACAAACATAGTCATTTTTTAAGGATTGAATAAGAGGATTATAAATGCTTATCTAAATAATAACAGTATAACAATATTCATTTTAACAAGATTACGATTTGGTAGTGGCTTTTTAATCTTACCCTAGTCTAATAATCTATAGTTTACTGACATCAGAAATAAAAGCAAAAATAAATGGATTAACTTTAGAAATGATTGAAGTGGATTTTACTAAACATAATCATCTTATTATATAAGACACAAATAATAATATTTTAGTATAGTATTTATATTCTATAATAAAGTTCTGACACAGGAGAATTTTAATATTAATTCAATACATTTGTTGAAAGTAAGTCTTCAATTTTGAAAATTCTATCAAATGAAAATAATCTAAGCAATAATAATTCTTAACACTTAAGCAATCAAATCATGAATAAGGATGAATAAACTAATCTAAGTGAATATTGGCTCTAAACACCTGCTTATTTTGCTCCTATAAATTGATTTTATGCTTTATTAAACAATAATCAATTTATAAACAAATTTAATTTTAAAACGAAATAATCTAAAAATTAACAGGAAGAGTAATGATTTCATATATAAATTTGTTGATAAGAAAAGATAATTTTTGTTAAATAATTGATTTCAATATATTTTTTTTTGTTCTAAAATGTTTTATCATTGGTAAGATTGCAGTTATTATTCTCATATTAAATCTAAAGTTATAAGTTCTCATTCAGTTTCTGAATTATCATAAACTGAATCTGAATAAAGATTAAATTTTTATAATTTTCCATTTGAATACGAGACAAAAGAATTAATTCCCATTTCCAACAGTATTCTTAAAGTTATGGGAAAGCATGCAACTCCAATATAAGGCTAACATTTATTATATAGTTCACTTTTTTAACATTTCTTCTTGTGCTCATCTGTTAGACTTAAAGTTTATTAAAAAGCACTTGTTTAGCTTGAATGATTACCTTTAGGTGTAAAAATTCCATCTGGATAGTAGAACATTTCCCACTTTTTAAGAATTATAATTGAAAAATTCTTTAAGAATATTTTGATTTTTTAAATCAATAGGCAATATTAAAAAAATAAATATTTATAGTATTATTTATAATTTTCTAAAATTTATGAATTACAAAAAAAAAAAGAATCTTATAGTTTGATAGTTATAAGGATAAGTTGTAATATTAGCTATATATGAAATAATTCAGTTTTATTTTCTGAAATTAATAATTATAAATTTATTATGCTTTATACTTCTTCGTAATTAATTAGAAATTAAACACCTGAAGAATTAATTTAATCATATTCGAATAAAAAAGGAGAAAATTTAACAGGAAATTAGAAGATGCAAACATAAATTAAAGTAAATTACATTAAATAAATAAATAGCATTCAATCGAATTACTAAAAAATAGTTTAACAAATCGTTAAACTTAGAATGAATCTATAAATAGAAATGAAGATTAACTAGTTTACTAATTATTCTCACTTTAATAGAAAGTACGAAATTCCGAAAAATAATTTATAAAAAAAGAATTGTTTTTGTAAGAGTAGATACTTTAGGCTTAAAAAAATTTTGACAAAACAATGAATTTAATGAAATCTAAATATTTAATGCAAATTGAAGATCTTAATTCTGAATTAAAGATGAAGGATGAAGAAATATATAGCCTTAATTTATAATTATAATAAAACAATCTAAATAAAATAGGTGGAAAATTGTTTACATCATAATAAAAGTAAAAGTCAATGACAAGTGAATACCCCCATTCCGAAAGTTCAAGAAAAAATTGTTAATTTAAATTACCAACAAGATCATCAAATTCAAGTAGAAAAGATGGTGTCAGCAAATATTAAAAAGAATTAAATAGAATAAGAATGCAGACAGCAGAATTTGCAGAAAAATTTGAGAACGAAAAAAATTAAATTTAATCAGACATTGCGATGTTAAAAAATTAGAAATATCTTCTTTAAGATTTTTTGAATAATAATAAAGTTATGTAAACAGATAGATCAAAATATAATTCTCCTATTAAATTAAATAATTAGGTAATAAACAGATAAAATAGCTCATCCTTTGGAGTTAAAGAATATTTTTCTCAAAAGCAATGAAAATTTGACTAATCTTTTTATTTATATTTGAATAGCAATAAAAAAATGAATCAATATTTCGAAAGGAGTTCTTCCATATATAAAATTTAATCAAAGAGTTACCAATAACCAATATTTTCTTCTCCAAACAACTAAATAAGTTATTTTCTTAATTCTTAACTTGAGAATTCTAATAAGATATAATATATTTAATATTTACATTTAGTTTTCATTAATTATAATGCTTTTTCAACAAGATTACTACCTAATCCTCCTTCACATCTATGCTTTAGTAATTTAATCCTGTCTTAGATTCTAGCCACAATAGAATTAATCGGTTTAGTTTCCTCTTAATCAAGATCGTCATAATCCCCTTATTCTTCATCTTCTTAATCTTCATTTTCTAATTCTTCTTCAACTAATGGAATAACTTGTCCAGCTATATTATAAACATTTTTCTTACTTTCTAAAGCTTTGATTTGCATATTTTGGACTTGTCTATTTTGTTAAAGAGACTAGTTAATTTCTTATATTTTTAAAGTCTTATCTTTTAGTTTAGTTTTCATTAGATCAAGCTTTTAATCAACATCACCTTCTTCTTCATATTCTTCTTCATTTTCGATTTCTTAAATGGCCATAACGCCATCACTGTCTTCTGAATCATCATATTCTTCTTATACTTTTAATGAACTATCCTTTGATTAACGATATTAAGCTTATTTTCTTTCTTAAGCTATTTTTCTATTTTAATAACTCTCTTTATAAATTTATTATCTTTCTTTTTCCTCTTAAATAGTTTTTTCTTCATCTCTTCTTTATTTCTTTTAAATAACTCTTTCCTTAGCACTAATGGTACTATCATCTCTCAATCTGTCTTTTTCAAGAGACAAACTTCTCTCTTTTTATTTTTATCTTAGTTCATTAGGTCTTTTATCTCTTTCTAATGAAACTTTTCTTTAATTAACTCGATGATAATCTGAACGTTATTGAGTATCTGTTTTTTAAGTATTTTCTGATTTATTTGTTATATTTTCTGTTGTAGTTTTAGTATTTAAATTAGATTCAGTATATCTAGTATTTTATATAGGTACTTTTTATTATTTTTTTTATTCTAATCTTTTGATTTCTTCTTCTAATTTTTTCTTCTCGATTTATTCTTTTTTTAATTGTTTAAGTTTGAGAGCTTCTTATTCTTAAATTTAAATAAGCATTCTTTATTCTGCTTTTCCTCCTTTTTCTAATTCATTTTTAATATCCGTTATAGTAGCTCCTTAAGCAATTTATTTTTAATAATGTTAAATTAGAGGTAATACTCCAATTTATTCAGCTTATTCATATAATGTATCGACATACATATCATCTAAGTCTGCAGATTATGGTTCTAAAAAAGGTAGATAAATAAAATTGTACCACTAAAAACTTCAAGCATATAATATATAATTCTTAATTTGATGATAGGTTTATGCACTATTTCTTGGATGGTAGGTCTAGCTTTAGGATTAGTATTAAGCATTTTATTAATCAAATCTCTTAATGCTTTAGAATAAGTAGGACTGATGGATGAATATGATCCCTTTAAGATCTTTAAGGCTAAACCATTCATCGATTATGCATCAAAGGCATGTCTCAGATTACACATTTCATATAAACAACATCCGAGAGCCCAAACATCACTCTTATATGAATATGGTTTGTATTTAAATAATTCTGGACTCATATAGTATGGAGTTCCTATACAAGTGTTAGCCAAATCACGAGTTGAATCAAGTACTTTTGCAATTCCAAAATCTCCTAGTCTTACTCTTCCATTTTTTAGAAATATATTTTATGTCTTCAAATCTCGATGTAAGATTTTTTATTCATGCAAATAACATAAAGCCAAAGTCATTTATGCGAACCAATCCAATATTTGAGACTCAGGAAAACTTTTCTTGTTTCGAATTTTTTAATAAATATCTCCACCTTCACAATGAATCATCACAATATTTAAATATTATTCTCTATCTAAATAAGAATCCTTATAAGCCACAATATTTGGATGTCTCAATTTCTATAATAATCTAACTTCATTCTCTGTATTTTCACGATCCTTTTAACTCATGTCTCTGATTTTGATACGCTTTATTACATAAAGACGATCTTCTCTTTTATTTCTAGCCAAGTACACCTAACCAAATGAACCTGAACCAATTGATTTCACTATTTCATAAAAATCCATTATTTTAAATATTTCATAAGAGTGTAGTTAATTAAAATGAATAATATTTTAAATTATAATCATTAGTAATAATACAATATATTTCAATCATCAAACTAATTGCCAAGGAGTTAATCCACAATAATTCCTTATATTTTGAGCTCCTTAAGCAATCAACAAATCAGCAACATGATAAAAATTATATGAGATAGCTTTATGCAAGGCTGTGTCTCCAGAATTCTTATGTAAATCATAATAATAAATTAGTACATTTTACAAATTGACTTATGCCCCTCTATTTAATAAGAATTCCACAATCTCGAAATTACCAATTTACGCTGCCAAAATTAAATAAGTATTATTCTCATTTAAACGCTCATTAATAGCCTAATTAGGATTATTTGTAAACACCTCTTAAAGCTAAAAATATTATAATTTCCAAATTAAATACTTCTGGTAATTTTTATTCTTCTATTAATAATTTGATAATCTCTGTTATTGAAATAGATTCTCTTCTATGAGCCTCAGTGATTTGAGTTCTCATCTATAGAGAATGTTTACTCATAGAGGAAACAAAAAATCCATTTCTTCTCTCTTGACTCCTGATCACTATAGGTTTAAAAATCTCCTCTTTTTAAGAAATAGGTATAGTTGTATTTTAAATAGTTTAAGTAGTTTTCATTTTATTTGATTAACTAGTATTCATATTACTTGATTCCTTAATACTTGTATCTTCTTATGGGGAATCACTTCTTCTATGTAAAACGCTAGTTTAACTTGAAGTAGCTTCAAGTAATTGCTTAACAGTTTTAGTATTATTATTATTATTAGTATTAATAATTGTTTAATTTCTAGGTGAGATGATTTTTGAATTGCTTTTTTAATTAGATCTTTCGCTAGGTGGAGATTGATCATGATTTGAAGGCTTTTTTTTAATAGGTTTAGATGATTTTATAAAGATTTTAGCCATATCAATTTTGGTAGAAGATTATGGTATTTAAAGTTATTCATCCATCTCAATCAAACCATAATCATTATTTAAATTATGAATTTCGTGTTCATCTTCAAATAAACCATTTAAAATATTATTATAACGATGCATCATTATTTTTGCTTAAGCCATCTAATCTTTTTTTTTTAAATATCTATAAATAGAATTTAGTTTTCTGTTAATTTGATTATCATTATTTATACTTTATGAATCGAATAATGTATCAAAATTATTTAAGGAGTTTTCATCTTACAATATAAAATTACGAGCTAATCCATCCAAACTACTAATTATAAAATTTAGATATGTATTAAAATTCGTAATTTTAAGAGTAGACTAACATTCTATAATATTATAGTTTCTATAATCACCATCATCCATATAATTTAATGAATCATCGTAAAAGGAATAATCGAATTAATAGGTTTCATTAATTAAAAAAGAACGATATTCTATTTCAATTTGAAAGACTGGATTCGATAATTGTTCCAGATATATATTAATAGGATTTGTCTAATAAGATAAGAGTCGACTTGATTATTAACTATCACATAATTTGAGAAGTGGGATAGAAGATCTTTTTTCTTATATTAGTTAGAGATGAACTAAAATATTTTCTTCCAATTTTGTAAAGATTCTAGACATCTTGTTTTGTAAATACATTTTCATAAACCTACTAGTCTTACTTCATATAATAATTACTTTTTATAAATTATAGAATTAATGGACATCTTCATTCAGATTATCTTAATCTGGAATACCAATTATCTTCAAAATGGATTTTGAAAATTTGGATGTCATTTTTTTAGGTTATTATGAAATCTAAGAAAACATTAAAAATAGAATTACAAATTGCAGAGCTTATTTTAAAACATGTTTTGGTTTATCAGTATATTCTTATACTTCTTCATGTAAACGTTCCTATTTATTGCAATAATCTGGAATACTAAAAGAGTAGGTTCCTATTTAATTTTCAGGATTACAAACCGAAATAGTTAATTTTCTTTTGTTTGTTTAAATTGAAGGTTAGAGTTATTCTTTTTTCTCTTCTATAGGATCCAACATTATTGTACTCCCTGCCTTATATAATTAAGTTTATTAATTTTGAAATTATATTGTAGACAAATGATTAGTAAATGTAAATCTAGGACTTGTCATCTGAGTTTTAAATTTATCTGATAAGAAACTATTTTCATTCGTATGAATATCGTTATCTTGAATATGACTTGTAGTCATGATTTATCTTATTTTCTTCAAAAATATTTGAATGTTCACATGATCTTCTTACTAAATAGGTGAACACTCAAAATTCAAACTCTACTTGAAAATTTTTTGTCTCTTTTAATTTTTATATTATAATGGCCCTTCTAATGTAAAATTTCTTTCTTCATCCTTCTTTAATTTTTCCTCTGAAATAATATTCTTGAACTCTGCAGATGCAATCAATTAAAAAATTGATTACTAGTGTTTAAATTCATTTTCTGGACAACTCCCTTAAGTTTTAAGTGATGTTCCTTTTAAGAATTTCCTTGTGTTTACTCTACCACTTAATGGAGCAGGCACTTGGATCTAAGGAATTTATTATAAAGGTAAAGGTGATAAGAGACTCTTCATAAAAGATTGTTATTTTGTTCTTCCTATATAGAAGGTCTTAGTATTTGAAATTTCTTAAACTGTATGTAGAGATTTTATTTTATGATGGCCTTTGCTTCGCATTTTTATTATATTAAAAATACTATTTTAACATCTATATAAATTAAAATACTCTATTTTCAATATTGAAATACAGAAAATCTAAATTTATAACATTAATTTAATTTTGTTCATCCTAAAAATTAATAATAAATGCTCGAAATTATTGTGATGGTTGCTATTAGAAGTATAGAGAAGTTTATAAAACAATTTAAATTACAAGTATCTTCATCTTCATTTAATGCTAGATAACTTAAATATTTATATTTACTTTAGTTGGGACTATGTTCTTTTTATTATTTTCTAGAGAGATTCACATTCATCATGGATGAACTTGCGTTATTCTATTAAACTGATAAATTAATCTACGGTTTTTTAAAGCATTTATGTTTAGGATGCTAACATTAAATGAAAAATTACTTTCTAAGGAATTATTTTCCTCTTAAATTACAACTTAGCCAATTCTTATCTGGCTTTTTCTTATTATTACTATTAAGTTGCTTTATCTACATAGTTCCACTAATTTTATTTTAGCCATTCTCTAATATCTTCTAAGTTTTATTCTTAAATTCTCTTAAATTCATTCTACACTTATGGATCAAGTAAATCTATATCAAATTTTTAAGCAAATTCGTATAATTTCTAAAGAATATTTTGATTAAATGGTTACTTTCTTTGGTCTATTAAAATCTAATTATGAGATCTTCTCTAATTGTTTCTTTGCTATTAATGCCTTTTGTAGTTTTTCTTTCAATTCTTCTGCTTCTTTTAATTAACCATTCTACTAATAAACCTTCACCATTTCCAATCCTCTTGTTTCAATAAATTTTCCTAATTCCTAAACCTCTATAGGTATAGGTTTCTTTGAATCTTATTCATAACTAAGCTCTTAATCGGTATCTTGATATGCAAATTAAGACATGAAATCTTATGTTAGATCTACGTTTTCATCGACATCAAATTGAGAAGTAGTTTCTTAGTATAGTTGTTTCTCATTCTCATACTCCTCAAATTCTTGTAATTAAGTTTTCACCATTTCTTATACTACTGCTAAACCATCATTTAAGGGATCTAATTACTACGCAAATTTCAGATCTTTACATATCATTTCACAATCTAATTAAGTTACTTACTCTGATAAAAACCGAGACTTATTTATCTAAAAATTTAGTACCTATGCTCTTAAAATAAAAGCTCCAGCTGAAAGTGGACTCAATTATTACCAATAATCACACATTTTTGTACAAGCTGTTTGTTCATGCAATACATAATAGCATTTCCCCATCAATTCAAGTAGTTTCTTCCAAAGGTCTTAAATACAATCTTAATTAAATATCTATACCTTTGATTAATTGTTGTTCAGAATAATGTTTACAATTCAAATCTTCGAATCTAGTATCCTCCCATCGTTTAGGCTGTTTAGCATCTGCAAATACAGACATGCAAATCTCAAATTAATCTATTGCATTTTAATATTGATCTACCCTATTAAATTTTGTAATGTACTTTAATTAAAGAATTTCAAACCTCTTTCAAATAATAGTTCATATATTTTCATTTTTTATGAGAAAGATTGACGTGATAATTGCTTAAAAGCTAGACGAAGCATAATTAGTTTATATATTAATAAAAAATCTTTAATTTACGAGAAAGTTTGATAATATAATAATTATTCAAGAGATCTTTAAGGTGCTTTAATAAATTGAAATGTTATGGAATCAATAGATATAGAATTATAATTAAATAAATCAACAGATAATCTAAAGAAACAACATGCTCTTCATTTCTTTAAAATGTTAGATTTTCTGTCAATATTACTCAAAATATGCTAAATGTAATAAATTATATGTTTTTTTTCCTCCTGTAAATTAGATCTAAATAGCAATTTCTAAATATCAAATTTAGAAACTGCTATTGTAAAAAAATTACATATGTAATATATTGAAAATATTCAAAAATTATCATAAATTTTGTGAATACTTCCGCATAAACTTTAAATTAGAGCATTCATATGATTATAGATAAAAAAAGCTTTCATTGGTAAAGTTTGTAAAGAATATTTGAAAATTAAGAATTTTCGAGCTATACAAAAATAATCAATTAAATTTTATATAAAAAAAATGTAAAGTATTAACACATCTGAGAAAGGTCGCTAATTTTAATTAGCTTCAAATAGAGATAATGAAAAGTAAATAACTAAATATTAAATTAATGATTCCTTAATTATTAGATAATTTTTGTCTATATCATTTATTAAGAAACTCAATAATTTCCAATACTGATGGGATTACAATTAAAATCTTGAGGGTAAAAATTATTTAAAATCTAAGAGGAAATTTTAATACTTTTAATTTTGTCTGGGAATGCAATGAAAAGTAAAGGAAAATATATTTAAGTAACTTCAAAAATGTATGTTAATATATGATTTTGCTACGATTGTTGTATCTGCCCTTAATAGAGCATAAATTTATATAATGAATTATAAATATATTAAGTTATTTTTAAATAAAATGTTCTAGAAATTTAGAAAAGATATCCACTATTTAAGAAACAACTACAATAAAGGATATAAGTTTCTGAAATATAAATAATTACAATATTAGATAAATCATTGTACTTTTATCTTTATCTTATCATTATGATAATTCATTAGTTAATTTATAATTTTACTTATGAGCAAAAAAATAAAAACTTCTTAACTTCTAAAAGTAAATTTGAAAGATACTGCTATGGAGGAAGAACCTACTATAATAATACCTCATGCTAATCTCATTAATAAAATCATTGATCCTAGATCAAGTCCACAAGAATACTTTGTTCCAATTGTATTTATTATTTGATCCTAAGAGATTTTCTGCTCAATAACATATGAAAGATGCTGATGGCTTTTTTATCCCATTACCAAAGGGAGATCCAAAAAATAAACTATAGCAATAACATCAATATCAAAATGATAGATATTAAATTCAATTACATGATCTAATAGCAATAGATGATTTAGGTTAAGGTTCAAGTGGAAGAGTGATTAAAGCATTACATAAACCAACAAATTTACTTGTTGCACTTAAAGTATTGATTGTAAATAGTAGACAATTCAAATAATAAATGATGAAAAGTTTACGAAATAAGTAAATTTAGAATTGGAAACCTTGGTTAGCTGTGATCATTAAAACATTATTAGATGTTACGGAGCTTTTCTTGATGGAGCTTAAGTAGCTATAGCTTTAGAATTCATGAATTTAGGGACTTTACAAGATGTAATTAAGAAATAAGGAAAAATACCTGAAATCATGTTAGGATTAATTGCCTATTAGCTTCTTAAAGGTTTGGATTACTTGCATCGAATCAAGAAGATTATTCATAGAGATATTAAACCTTCTAACTTACTAATAAATAGTCAAGGAGAAGTTAAAATATCGGATTTCGGAGTGAGTGGTCAATTATTAAATACATAAGATTAGCGAAGTACATGGGTTGGAACAGTTACTTATATGTCACCAGAAAGATTTCTATGTGAGCCTTATTCTTCTAATACAGATGTGTGGTCTTTAGGACTATCTCTTTTAGAATGTGCATGGGGAGTATTTCCTTATCCTCATCCTGGATCTAATGAGTCAGTTCATCAACTAGGTTTTTGGGAAATCAAAGAATATATTGTTTCTAGGCCAGCTCCACCTTCTCCTTCAGATTTTTCTCAGATTGGAGCTGATTTTATTGCAAAATGTTTATAAAAAGATCCAAGTTAGAGGAAAAGTGCTGCAGAATTATTGGTAATAATGATGTATTTATAATTCAATAGGAACACCCTTTTATAAAATAATATGAAGATGTAAGTTTATAATATTTAGAAGGTTGGCTTAACATTAAATAATGATTAAATAAACAATAATGCATCATTTAAGATGTTTTAAATCTGAACTTGATTCTATATTCTTAACCATCATTCCTAATTGATTGTTTATTTCAATTAATTATGGTAAAGTGCACTTAAATACAATATCTTTATCTTTGTTTTCTGTTGATTTAGTGTGCAATTATATTTTATATATTTCTTAATAAACTTTATTTGCATATTTAGAAGAGACAACTATTTCTTATTGCCAATCTACATCCACTAAGTAATTGAAACCAATTTTAGACTCAAAATTTGCAGCTATTATCGCATTATCAGGATCACTAATGAATTATTTAAACTAATTATATTTCTTAATGTATCCATCTACAATCTATTGATCAAATCCATAATCATATAAATTTGTTGTAATTTCAATTTCCATTAATTATAATTTAATACATTGAACTGTAAACAGCAAAATTAAATTGAAAAGTTCATTAGTAAGTGGCTCTGAACTTAATTAATCTAATATTTTTGTATTATTTTCCTCTCCTGCCAAATTCATAAATACGCATTTAGATAATTTGTCAAAATTTTATTAAGTAAATTGATCCTTAGCCAATAGACTTAATCCTTTTGATACTTCATCTGGTACATTTTTTATTTATTAAATATTCATATTTTCTAAGCTTAATAATAAATTGAATATTTATTTATTTTCTAACTTTATGTAAAAAATAAAATAAAAAAGAACTTTACTTAATCTATTAATTAAAGCAATCCTATAAAAATAAATAGATAATCAATAAAGAGAGATAAATATAAATTAATAAATTGAAATTATGTTATTACTACAATGAACAAACTTTTATTATTCTTATCATTAAGATTTTTTGTCTAGCTATTCTAATTTCATTACATCGTCATTTAATAAAGCTTCATCCCATGGATCTAATTGACCTTCTTCAGCTTTCCAACCTCCCCATCCCATGTCTTCTATTCCTACTCCCATATCACTAAAAACTATCATAGGAACACTCTATTCAATATGCATGTTTAATAATCTAAGTTATTTTTATAGATTTTACTTTGGTTTAAGATGGCGATCATTTGGTAATGGGTAATGTAATGTCTTGGCAGCAGGTAATGGAGGATGATGAGGACCTAAATAAAATGGGGCACTGCCTATTAATTAAGGAGGTGTATTTAATGTCTTCTTTTATTTATTTATAATCATTTTAATTTGTAAAATTAGTTGGGTTTTATTATTATTACATGTTAATTTAAATAATAAATGGGCAATTGTTGCGAATAAACTAGTGTTAAGAATTTCTCTTCCTCTATTCAAATTAATGATGTATTACAAAGTAAATCTCTACTTCTTGATTAATTAGAAGTAATTCAATATTTAAATATGTAGTAACTTTAAAATCCAGCTTATAATCAAAATTCTCTTTAAGTTAAGATGATAACTTGGATTAAAGATTCTCATGATTTATTTGATTATGAAAACACTAATCAAATTTCTTAATCTCTAACAATCAATTCTTCTATTTAATTGTATAGAGACAAATTAAGTGGAAAGATTTAATCTACTCAATACGGAAAATCTTTGATTAGAATAGAAAATAAATAAAATTGTTTTTGGATTCAACCTAGAGTAAATATTTCTTATATTTATAAAATAGTAAATAAAAAATAATGATCATCATGTTTGGTTAGTTATAAAATCTATATAATATAAAGAAAATGGTGTGAAACTTTAGTAGAATGATGTTATAAGAGTAGGAAAGATTGAAATAAAATTAAAAGAATATGGTTTTAACGTTAATGAGAAAAAATAAGATGAAAGAGAGACTATTTTAAGTTAAAGTGTTGATGATCAACGTTGTAGAATTTGCCTATTAAGTTCAGAAAGTACAGATGATCCTAAAATTGAACCATGTTAATGTTCAGGAACTATGGCATTGATACATTTAAAATGTTTATAACAATGGATAGTGACTAAATATAATATGGAAAATAGTCATTCTATTGTATTTTTGTGGGATTAAATGAAGTGTGAATTATGTCATGGTAATTTTAAACGAAAATTGAAATTAAATGGTTAAACAATAGATTTGGTAGAATTAAGCAAAAAACAGTTTCAGAGTTACGTAGTTTTAGAAATGAAGAAACACTTATTGAAATCAAAGGAAAGGTTAACATATATTCTCAATTTGGAGAAGCTTGAATGGTTTAAAATAGGAAGAGCAAATAAAAATCATATTCGTTTATGTGATATTAGTGTAAGTAGATTTCATTGTAAATTAATATTGGTAAAGATATAAAGTTAATAAATAGCACAATCAAGAATTTTATATAGAAGACAATAATTCTAAATTTGGAACTTTATTGAAATTAAAGAAAGCAGTGCCATTATTGAAAGAGTTTTAAAATTTGTAATGTTAAGTTGGAAGAACACTTTTTGAATTCGAGAACACAAACAATAGTTATTCTAAATGATTTATAAAATTAATAAATTTAATTTTTTCTGAATGATGTGATTCATAATTTTACATCAGAATAGCAAATTTACCTTTAAATGATAAAATCACAGATAGGATATATAATATATTCTAAAAGAGAAACTTAAGTTATTTATTCAAATCTTTATGAATCAATATATAATAGTTAATAATGACTTAAATTGATATTCGAAGATATTAATCATAATATATATATATATAAAGGTAAGTTTAATATTGACTATTTTTGATAGAATGCTTGACAAATAAACAATAATAATTTTTTCATGATTATTATGGTGGATCTTCTTTTGGAAGATTATTATGATGGATCCTTTCCCAACTAACAATAGTATTGTCTAGATTGGTAATACTTTAATGTAAATAGCCATCCTAATTTAATGAGTTTTAAATTTACAAAAAAGTCATTTAGGGTTAACCATAAAGGTCTTACAATAACTTTAAAGAATCCCATTTCAGATTTAGCCATGATGTGTATTTTATCTAAATCTTTTAAGAAGGGTGTTTATGGAATGCCCAATCTACCTTCTTCTTCATATTAAGCACTAAATTCCTTATTTACTCTTTCAGACCATATTCTTGAGATTTCAAATGTTTTTGCTCCTCCATTAAAATCAGCTGTGTGAATAATCATTCCAGTTAATATTTTAAGATCATCATCTCCTGTTCCAAATGGTTTTGTATCTTCTTCCCTAATTCTACTTTCAAAATCTTTTAAGAGAGTAAAATGAACTTTGATATCTGTATAAAGAATATTATCAATGAGTATGCGTCTAAATAATTAATGCTGTTCTTTTGTTAAGTTACTAAGGAAGTTTAGTGATTAATCTTTGAGCATGAATATTGTAGTAGCAGCATGATGTTATTCAAGAGGCTAAAGGTAATAAAATAAATAATTCTTACACTTGAATCATGATATCGAGTGGCTAATTTAGATTAACTGTTTATCATAAATATATTTGTTCTACCTGAATGCGAAACATCATGACAAAGTCCAGAAATGATGGTTGCCATTCTTCGAAAATCATCAATAAATTATTTTGCCTTTACACATTACAACATAAAATGAGCACTTTGCATAACAGATATACCATGATCATAATTATGAAATGAATTATTTTTCTTATTATACTTCTTCTAAAGAACGCTTAAAAATTAGGCCAAACATTAATGATTCATTTTATATTGTGAAATAAACCCATTCTTCTCTAAAATACTATAAACTAATCGATGTTTTTCTTAGGAAGAATCCAGAGTCAATATATTAAATTCAAATAAATCTAATTCAGAATCTCTTTCGAGAATTTTAAATTAACTTGTATCCACTTATTCTAATTGTTATTAATATTTAATATAAACACTAGAGCCAATCTTTTTTTTTTTTTATGGAGGAACAACCCATTGATCAATTTACATATCTTTTATTTATTATCCAGAACTCTTCATATCAGATTTACGATGCCGAATCTATTACAATTCATTTTCCGGAATAAATAGTGCTATCATTGAATTAGCAACATCTTAAGTCTCATCCAATTGATTTAAAAACTTAAAAGTTTAATGTTTATTATATTAAATTAAAATTTGTCTTTAGATATCTTCTTCAAACGATTTATTTACTTCAGCTTCTTTTTATACATCATTTGTAATATTATCTATCTTCAAAGTCATAAAGTACTATTTAAGTCTTCTTGTTTCATTTTCATGGAATATTACTGCAAACCCTTTAAAGTCATTATCAATCACCTTTAGAAAGATTTCAAACTAAGGGATTTCTAAATTACTTAAATATTGATTTCTTCTATTTTCATGTATATTCTAAATATTCACCTCAATATTGGAAATTATACTATTTTATGAAAATATATCCTAATAAGTAATTTTATTGTTTAGAATTTACTTTGGGTCAAAATTAATATTGTATTTTTATCTATATAAAATTAAACATTATATTACTTTAAAGATTTAGAAATAGGTCTACTTAAAAATATTAATTCCCCTTACTTATTAAAATCAAACAATAACGAGTCTGTCGTTCTGAGGAAATATTTATAAAATGCAGATTTCTCATAACATAATTTTACATAACCATCATATTTCTCTTAAATTTAAATTATCTAATAAATTTAATAAAACATAATTTACAAGTGAATACAAATTTAAATCTTGCTCATTTTTTAAATCCATATTATTGATTCTCAAAGTTGCTAAATTTGAATCCTTTAACCCAATTTTTATTGAAGGTGAATCCTTCTCCTTCTTAACAGCCCCATCATTTTAATTTTATTGTTCTTTTTCTACTTAATATTTAACACTCAAAACTCTCTTTATTCCTTCTATCAACAAAAACCTTGATATTCTCATAAAAGTTATTCCAATATCTTAAACTTAATCAGCAAATCTTAATGGATTAAAGAATTACACCTTAGCAGTTATAATAGTCTCAACTAAGAATTAAGCTAAATGTGTCACATCTATGTTAAATCCATAAATATTAGCAAAACTAAAATCAATTATGAAAATGATTACTTGATAAAGTTTCTTTTGATATTCTTTTTATCTTTGTCTGCCCAATGTATACAGAAAAGAACTTCATAATTTTTAATATGTAATTAAAATTTAACAATTGATGTTTGTGCATAAGAACTAGTTTTACAAGTCTCTTAGATTTAAGGATATTGATTCTATTTTGAATCTACTCTATGAATATAAGTAGGTCTAATATATGTTAATTCATCAGTAACTTTTTACGCTTCCTCAGGTGTGACATCTTTTATAGAATCATTGGCTGAAGAGTAGACTTCCCAATCCTTATCTCGATGAATGAAAAAAGTAAATTCATCAGCATCAACAAGGATTTTAAGAAGGAATTTCAGCACTTAATACAAATTTTCATAAGAAATGTCTTCTTGCATAAGAAGTAAATGAGTATGCAAGTTACCACTAAATATATTCTTTAATTCTTTGTAGATCTCATCTATTTGTCTAATCATTTTGTCATACACATCTTCTTCGCTTGAATCAGCATCTTTTTCACTTATGTCTGCTAATTTATTATTATCATGTTTATTTGATGCATGTTAGTTATCTTGATCTACTTATTCAGATGTAAGTTATAGAATTAAATTGCATAATAACAATAGCTTATCTTTATCCTCTGGCACAAGTAAATTATGCTTGTCTATATGCTTATGCAATAATTCTGTAAGCTGATCGATCATCACTGCACCTACACCTGCTAATGGCAAGGGTACTGACTATTCCTGTTTACTTATAATCTATTGTTTGTCTTCATCTGTAACATCTTTCATAAAATGAACAGTCTTGGATTTGTGTTACCGTCTTCTTTAAGTTGCCTTATTTTATTCTTCTAAATAATCTAGTAGTGCCTATCGTAATTGCATTTCCCTAATTTAATGAGAAGGTTCACGATTACCTTCCAGGACCACTATTTTGAATGAGAACACGACAAATTTTTTCCTCTTTGTGAGTCAGACTAGTTTTGAGGAGAGCCTTCTGTTCAGAAGTGATTTGGTTGGTCTTACAAAGATTGGTGACGACGATGAAGAATTATGTGTAGTGACTCAATTATGGATCCATTTTTATAATTTATAGGGTCGTTTCAAGTAATTTGAACTTCCCTTATAATATGATTGTGAACGAGGTTTCACAACTACAGTATCTGGTGTCTCTGTAACATGCTTTTTGAACTCTTCCAACCCCAAACGTTGTTTCTACTAGATCAGATTGACGTGTTTGTGTTTTCCCATAGAAATAAGTTTGGACAATTTATTGTTCAATTTTTCTTCTAGTTTTGGAGTATTGTCACTAAATTTAAAAGCCTTTAATTCAGGCTTGGAACATCGTTCTCCAGAACATAAAACTAAACCAAAGCCAATAGGATAGCAACGAATTTAGAGCGGGCGATTGCAACAATAGCTATAAGGTACTTATTTTGAATTCATAAAGAAGATCGTATATGTTTTGGTGTAGAGATGTTAACAGATAAGAATGCTATGTTATCGAAGTTATATCTCTGGAAACATTCTCATTATTAGATTCTAAATGTAGATAGATTTTTCATCATTTGGAGAAAGAGACTCTGTTTACGATTCAACATGAACTACATATAAAAATGAAAAGCAATACTGGAATTGAGTGTCTCTTTGAGAGTAGGCTCATGGATATGATAATAAGGTTTATCATCTAAATTGGGAAGTAGAGTGTTATTCATTTTAATAAAAAAATATCATTAGATTTCCATCTTCTATTGAAACAATTTCTCAAAGACTGCACCAGGCCCTGATGGATCCTAGAAGTTGTGCAACTTAAGGTTTTCTCTAAGAATTTAAGATAAATAATAAACTTATTATAATCTCTGACATCTCTGCAACCTTACATTCCTCTTAGATACTTGAGCAAGGATTCTAATTCTTTGTCCTCCTTATTATCATAAAAAGGAATGATAGGAATTCCATTGTCTAATTACCAAGCATAAGAATATGAAGCATTATCAACTAAAACCAATTAACTTAATGGTCGATCAAATATTCTAAGATCTTTAGTGTACATTCCACCAGTAGTCATAATGCAATTGTCGCGATACAAACTATGAGAGATCAATGTTTTATTGGGATCCAAATGCTCAATAACCTTTTACGCATAGCAAGGATGCGAGGCAGTGAAAATAATCAATTCAAAATCATTGACGAGTAATTCAAGCAACTTAATTGCGCCAGGTCTAACATTAATCCCTGCTTTAATTGTTTCTTATGGTGAAACTTGAATGGTAAGAATTACATCACTAGGAATGGCTAGACTTTCATTGCAATGAACCAAAGTCTCATCCAAATCAAAAACAATGCTAATTTTATCTATTAATATGTCGCAATTTTATTGATACTTTTATAAATATCCTTCTATTTAAGTCGTACTTATTTGTTTTTAAGATCCTTGGGGTCAGCTGGTGATAAATATGATGAAACATATATTCCCTAATAGGTTTAAAAAAAATGCTCTCTATACATTCTACTAAAATAATCATCATGAATGGGTTTAGTAAAAGCATTTTTAACTTTAGTTATATAATATTGTGGTTGATCTGTATTTAACTTTTTAGTACTCTCAAAGTATTTATTAACACTTAGACTTCCCTTTCCTGCACTTTTCGGAGTAACTTATTATGATTGTGTTTTTGGCTTTTAAAACAAAGCACTTTACAATTTTTTTAGTATAAGATCTTTGCTTTACCCTACTGATTGCTGAGGACGATGATGTGGTTTTTTTTCAGTGGATGGACGATATGATTAAGTCCCTGTAGGCGTTGGAGGCTTTATAGGGACTTGGATATCTAGTTATGGAGAGACTTTAGTCACTAGTTGACTTAAAATCTTAGAAGATTGAGTTGGAGTGATTATAGGATGTTAAACTTTTCCCTCTTTCTTTTTTAGTAATTAGAAGTATTTTTGCATCGCAGCATTTACTTCTGAGTTACTAAGCTTTTTGGCTGATGAGTCTCGATTCACTTGTATTTTCTATGGTAAATATGACTTTGAGAGATTAAAATCCATTTAATATCGTTGTGGTTTCATATATATTAAATTTATGGTAACCTGATTGACAGGTTTCCCTATGATTTATGTATTATATTGCTCAATTTCTGTACATTGGGATCCATCCTTAATTCATCCATCTATTACATCATACGATCATGGAGTCTTCTAATTCTACTTGTTGGAAGATGCAATGTAGCATTTGGAAGTTTAGTAAACTTTGGTTAAACAGAGATTTAAGGTGCTTCCATCATACTCTCAGCCTTCCTTTTAGTTTTCTAAGGTTTTATCAATGATTTAAATTCATCATCTTTAAATTTTCTAACACTCTTTACTTTTTCTACTACAACTGAGTTTTCTCTATCATTTCTTGGTGACCCTACTTGTAATAATTGTAACATGAAATTAAACTTCTCTTTATTTGTAATACTGTCATCATTTACTTTCTCTTACAATCTCTTTCTTTCAATCTATTCTCCCAATCTTCTAAATAATCCATCCAAAGTTGGTGGAGTATTCACTATCACATCTTTCTTTGGCTTATAAATCATTTATATATCATGATTATGAACCAATTAATGAAATGCCATTTCATTTAAATGATTCTTTGCATTCTAATGACATGCTTAATTAGCCCTTCTCAACAATTTACATAAATTCGAGAATGGTACTTCATATTACCATGCCTAAAATGTAATAATATGTTTGCTCTCATTACTCGCAATAATTTAAAGATTCTTTCCAATGTTATGAACTCATCTCCTTCACGAATCAAATTGAAAAGATCTTGTAGTTAATTCTAACATTCTAATGGATAACCATGTAAGTAACATTATGATTTCATTTAATTTATATAACTAAATTCATTAATTTTTCTTTCTAAGCTTTTCAATCAATTATGAAATGGCCAATTGAATCTTTTATTTTATTTCATCAATCTTAGCATAGAATTCTTTTATTGTTTACAAATGATCAGTACGATAACTAATTATATGTCATTTCCAATTACCTAATAGTTCTATAAACTTCTTATAATACTGCATTTACTAACACAGTTGCCCCATATGTATAAGTAACAAATACTAATGATGTTATTATTATCATTGTTTAAACCTCGTAATCAACTACCTTAAACCAAATTTTGTAATTTCCTAGAAAGAACATACCACAAGTGGATATAAAAGATCTATAATAAGTTGTAAATTCATCAAATCGTTATGAAAATAACTAATAAAAGATAAATGCATAAGAAGCTAAAATTGTTATTGCAAAGATGACTATTATATATATTATATTGATTTACTAATCATAATGATATTTTCTGCTCCTTTTGCAGCCATAGCTTAAACAAATGCAACTGACTCTGAGATTTAAAATAGTTTAAGAGTATTAAAGCCTACTAAAATAATTAAGATTCCTCTTATTATTAATCCATTATTAAATTAATTCGCATAATACATAATTGAAGATTCTGCAGAATTTTGTAGAATGTCCAATGAATCAGAAGGAATAGATGAAAACATCAAAAAACTTACCAATTACAAGATGAATATTGTTAATTGATACATTATACCAACCTAAATAAATGAAGTAAAGTCTCTTCTTAATTAAAAGTTTTAATATTTTTTTTGAATTTAATTCAAAGTTTCTTTTACTGCAACAAATATCATAATTGAATTTAATATGCCTGATATGGATAACATAATATATTCAGTAAGCCAGAAGTTAGCTGATTCTTCTGGTTTCAAACATCGAAAACTCTATATATGTAATTGTTAAACAATTTCATAACTTGGGGCAATTTCAAAGAAATAATAAATGACATAAAATTATTCTCTACTATCATCATAAATAACAATATTGAATAATACCATTTTGGTTGTGTATATGTTAAACATTCCTTAAGCTTTATGTTATTATACTTTGTCATCAACATATTCATAGGAATCATAAGATTCATCAAAGCCACCTCCATCATAATTAGAGAGAATTCCACTAAAGGGGTAGACTCCAGAGAGGTCTTGTGTTTTGTACTCTCCCCATGGATAAGTTTATCCATCAGATGCTACAATTTAATCTTTCAAAGCATTAGTATCACTATATATCGAATAATAACATTCATCATATCCGGATGCAAGTTCGATTTCATTACATTTATAATTGCTACTTTAAACTTAAAACACTTTAAATTTTGGGCCCATTTGAATGAATTAGAATTGAATTTTGATTTCTTCTTAAATGGTTCCATCAGATTGAGTTACATTAAATTTATCAACAATCGTAATCAAGTTGATTTTTTTATATAGATCATCTATTGTTGAAACTGTATTTAAACCATTTTTGACTTCTAATAAGTAATTATGTAAGGTTAATCTAATTTGTGAAGTAGTTTCATAGTCCATAATATTTTTGGAATTCATAAAAATTAAGATAAGAAGAGTGGCAGATAAAATTAAGAGAAATATTTTCCATCCAATACTGATATTAGTACTTTCATTGTTTTCTTCTTAATCTTATTTTTCATACAGTTTTAATCCTGGTTGTACATCGACAAAATCATCTAATTCTTTTCTTATTTGTTTAATGTTTTCATCATCTTAACTTGTTTATTAATTTCTATTTGGAAGTGAAATATTAATTTTCTATTCATCTAATAAAAAGTTAGTAGCTAATTATTTTCTATATACATATAGACAAGCAAATTGAACCTATTCTTTATGGGCAGAAAAGAAGTTCTCGGCTGAATAATTCATTAATAAATCCATGCAATTACAATTTTTATCAACCATTGTATATTCACTTCTGGACAATTCCCAATATTAAACACTCCAATCAAATATTTATTGTATTGTTGTAGTTTTTTTAATTAGAAATGTTACACATCTATAAGTCACAGCAAATCCATCATTAAAATCTTAGGTTTCATCTTCACTCCATTTGGTTAATACAAATTTATGTGGATTTTCTAATAAGAAGACTGCAACAGAATTCACATCCATCTTTTGGTTTGATTTATTAGCTAACAAATACATTCTTGTTTTTTATTGACTAAAAAAGTTCTAAAATGTTTTTCTTAGTTTCACATCAGTCTATTCTTAACTCTTTTTTAAAACAACTTGTTCTTATTCTAATTATTCTTTAATTTTATCGGTGCCTAATTCTTTTCTCTGTTTAAGCGATTTTGCCAAACCCTCTATTTAAGTATTCAAATGAAAAAGTTAATGACTTTTATCTGCGTAAAATTTATCATATCCTTCAATTTTTTCCTGCAATGAAGCAATCTTTAATATACTTAAATAAAATACCTTATTTTCAAGCTATTTTATTTCATCTTCCAACGACTTTGTAGACATTTAATAATATATTAATATAAGCCATTTTAGAATTGATCAATATTTCAAATAAACTTATTTTTATATAATCATAACTCAACTAAATCTCTTGCTTTATCTACATATCCATTTTCATCTGGCATAAAATATTGTCCATCCATATAAACTGGCTATTTTTATTTATGCATTTTCTTTCTATATTCTTATACATCTAATGGATTGATTTCAAAACAAGCTTTGGTATATTAAACACAAAACTCATCTTCAATTTGATCATTTGATTCTCTTTTCATTAAATGTTCTGTCAGCTTGTCTCTCCAACCGCCAATAAATACATTACACCCAGATTAAACTGTTCTACTAATGTATGCATATCCAATGAAATCTTTATCGCATACTCTACTAAGAGAATCTTCTATTAAGATTTCACTCTTGCTTTATTTGATTTCTTTAAGAGTCTCTCTGATAATAGCCTAACATCCCATACAATAGATATGTTTATCGAAAGTTCTTGGTCTCACTGAGAGAGGGTCTAATTTCTTTTTGGCATTTATTGTGAGTATTAATGTTATATACAATAAAATTATCATTGTATAAATCCTGCAAATTATCCAACTCTTGTGACCCATCTTGTGAATGTAAAATATGCAAATCGCACCAAGAAATAATCCAAATACGGAAGTCTAACATTATCCTACATCACTTGTGGTACATATTCTGGATGTTTATCAAAAAAATCATTCTCAACCAATTATGTTCTCTTTTAATCTTGAACTTTCTGTAAAAAATTAATTATTAATTCAATTTTACTTCATTATTTATTATTCTCAATGCATAAAACATGTTATTCAATTCACTATCAGATTCATCCTTACGATTTCTTATTAAATTTTAGATTTAAGTTAATTAATAAAATAAATTAGACTTTTATTCTGCTTACTGCAAATGTCTCATAGCCCATGGTAAAGAGAATGTCACTCCAACAAAACTACCAACAGTAAAAAAGTGATTTATCCAATATATATACAAAAAGCCTAGAGTCAATTTACTCTTGGCACCATTTGCCTTTAAACAATAATAGGTTAAAGATCCAAATGTTACCATCTAAGTACCATATCCCCATCTATTATAGGTTCTCATCAATCTCTGAAATTATTAGATTGTAATTTACTTCATATACATCATATTTTAGATTGAATTCTTCATCAGTATGAGATACTGACTTACACAAAGCATGCAATAACATCTATACTGCTGCAGCATTATTATATATCTCAGAAGTACTCAAATTATTACTCATTAAATTAATCTTAAATTATATATAAATATATCAATGATTATAAGTTAAATTTAATAAAGAACTTGTTGGGATTTCTCTAATTCTATAAAACAATAAATAAGTATATTAAGACATAACCTTATCTGCAGATTATGGTTTGATCTGATCATCATCACAATGTACCCAAACATCTTTCTAATCAATATTCTTCAATACATAAGAAGTATAATGTCCTAATTTTTTTATTATAAATTTATTACCATATTATCCATTCCCAAAATGATTTGCCACTGCAAATAAATCATACACCTTATTACCATTCTATCCTATCTACCATTATTTCAAATTTAAAGATTTTAAAGGAAAATCAATATCTGATTCTATCTTCTCCAAATACCCATCTCTATACTAAAATCTTTTCAAATGCAATATCAAAATATTTGGAGTATGTCCCAATGATAATTTTACTATTGCTTATTATTTAGACTAACATTTGTCACAATTAATCTCAACCTTCTCTTCTTGCGTCAATATTGAAAAACACTAATCAGGCGTTACTCTATCTTTTCTATTATTTTTATTTTCAATCAATTGTTAATAAGATTCATGATGAGAAACTACTGTTGAAAATATATTAAAAGCTAAAGAGTCTATCCAATCCAATGCTATGCAATAATTTTAAGGTAAATGTAAAAACATTGGATCTATCTCACAATAAATACCATTACAAACATTATTTCTATTACTTGAATTTGAAGTACTTTTTTCACATGCTAAACAATTCATATTTTAATCTAAGATTTTTATTTTATAGGGAAAATCACTTGATTTAATAAAATTGAGTTCTTCTTAAATTGATTCATAATTTGGTCTATTAATTTTCTTTTAATTTGGTTCTAAATCTTATTCAGTTTTTCTATAACTACTTTTTCTCATTTCCGCTTAACCCAAATAAACACTTTATGCATTATATTTTTTAGAGTGATTCAAATCATTTGAGATATCTTAAGCTCCATTATAAAATTAAACTTTCTCCTTTTACATCTTTTATATACAACTTTTCTTTTTTAAATAACCCTATAAAAATAAATTTATAAAATTTACAAAATCTATAAATCGCTTTGCTTGTATATATATTAAAGCTTGAAACTCTTGTAATGTTATATGAGATGATGGTACCAATATTTAAAAAGGAAATGAAAATTTCTCGTATTATTCAGCAGCTTTATTATAACACCGATTAGTCACAGTTACTAAATTAAACTTTTTCTAATTTTGTACTCTGCTTCTAAAAGGTTAAAGTTAATAATAATAAAATGTTTGTATGTTGTTTTAAGATGCACCATTCTATTTTTTTATCTAAACCTTATAACTTTTTTCATAATTCCTTTCATTTATTGACACAATCTAACCATGTCTCCAATCTCCTAACCTATCTTCAATATCAACATAATCCAATGTTTAATAATGTTCTCTTCTATAATTAAACATAGAAATCAATTCTTAAAATTCATCTTCTGCATCCTTCACAACTTTTGCCACTTCAAATACATATAATAATTGATTGGCTTTTAAACCTATCTATCTGATTGGAAATGTAGGATTTAGATTTCCAAATTATCGATGGATTTAATTCCTATAAATTTCTGTCAATTCAAATCTCTGTTAGGATATTCCAGTCACTTTTTCAATTACATTAAATAAATCTTTTAATTAAGCATATTTTGAGATTTTTATTCCATATTTATCTAAAGGTGGGATTTCACTTTACAATGATTAGCATTTTTTAAATAAAATTATAAATATTGGAATCTCATCATTTATTGGTATAGGTAAACTCAAAGTATAATATTCTTCAAATTTTTAACTTTTATATTAACAATTTTAACATATCAAAGTATTAACTGTTTTTCCAGTGAATAATTCTTTTATTACAGTTTCAAATTATTCAAAAGAATTATTAATATTAGATTATACAATTGATTTCTTTTATAAATTCTTTTTCAATTCATCTGACATTGTATCTAGAAGCATATTTAAAAATTCTTATGCATCGTGTTACTCGAATCCAGAAAATGAAGGAAGATTGTGATCAATTGCTTTTTTAAATTATTCAGGTGCAAATGTTTTATCTTTTTAATCCTTCAATCTGATTGCTACTCTAGATAATTCTTCTATCAAATATGGAAATTTAGAACTCTTTTAAATTTCAGATCTAAACGCCTATTTATATAAATATTCATCAAAAACAGGTGTGTTAATAAGACATTACAAAACTGTATTTATAAAACAGGTATTTCCCAAATTTAATAATCCAATTTGATGAGGAATGAAAAAATAATTTGGTTCTTATTTTTATTTAGTATTTGGAGGATATAATCTCAAAGTTTTTTCTGTGGTTGGAATACAAAAATCTCTTTAGTAACTTTCTTTTTGAATATGAAATCTAAGATCACTAAAATCTTCTGAAAATCCATTTAAAATACATAATAACCATTCATTAGAAATGGGATGCTAAACATCATATAATTACCCTAATCCACATCCAACCTATTGAAATACAGACTTAGGAGTTTTGCCTTTCAAAACCAATGTTACAAATGTACCTGATACTATTTATAATTCTAACAATTTTATGTCCAAATCAACTACAAGAGTCCATTATTCATTTACTTTCATGTAATATAATTAGTAATCATGTTAATTTTTAATCTTAAATTTTTTCACTAATTTATCCATGACATTATGCATAGTTTTTCTAGAATTAACCATAAATTTATAAGCTTTCTTAAATGACAATTCTCCCTTATTAGTAGTCATATATCCTTAAAGAACAGGAGGGTAAAGATCAACAATTTATTATTTAGTGCGTTCATCATGAAAAGATCTTCTCTTATATGCAAGATTATTGTAACATCCATACCATTAAACCAAAGAAAACCAAGCAGCTTCTGGTAAAATTAGATAATCATGATTATTTAAAATATTAGTTTTTAATTCCCCTTCATATTCTCCTTAGATATCTGAATTATCAATAGGACCTGGCCTAATTGAAGTTTAATTCTCAATTATATAAAATTAAGAACCATGAACAGATTCATGTAAACCATGATTCAAATTTAAACCTGGATTATATTGATCTTCATTTTTCTCTTCAAATTATGATCCTTATACACCTTGATCATCCTATTAAGGTGCTATGATTTTCTATTCTTCCATCTCCTCTATATCAACTATAGACACATGAGCTATCTTTCTTTTTGGATTATTGGCATAATTATAATTTACATAAAATCTCCACAATTCCCACCATTTATAACTTATTACATAATATTTTTAAGACGATGCTGAAGTTGATTATAACATTTCTTTAATTCTCTCTCTCTCATTAAGAGGACCAGGTAATAGTTCAAATATTTCAAAGTATCTTGTCAAATTAAAGTTTATGTCTGTCCAAGCTTTAAACATATTTTTCTACATTTCTGATGCTTCAAAATCAGTTTTCTTTAAATATGACTTATTTTCTTAAATAAAAAACTCCATCTCAGATTTACTTAATTTCCCATCTTAATCAAAATCATAAAATGCCAACAGTATTTCCGCTCTGTCACTCTCTTCTGAATTAAAAATTACACTCAACATTATACAAAGTTCCCTAAAATCTATTCTTCCATTTTAGTCAATATCAAAACATTTGAATACATGCAATGAGTTTTCCTAATCCTATAAACTTATTACTTTATGATTTTAACTTAGGAAATAAGGTTCGAAATTTTAAATGATCCATCCCATCTGTTGGATTTACAGCCAAATATTTCTGTTTAAGCATCTATAAATAAGATGCTGGCCACATATCTAATAACGTACTTAATGGTCGTTCTTTCAATAAGTAAAAACTTAATTTATCATCAAATCTTACAGCGGATTCTGCTTACTCCTTTTTCCACCCACACAAAAGCTTCCCATTTTAACTTTTTTATTATTTATTTTTATATTTTATTAAAATAACATCCAAATTTAAAATTCCTAACAAAACTCAAAAGCCACACTAAAATAATTATCATCGTCTCCAATTATATATTTTAATATTTTCAAACTATGCATAAACTATAATCTTTTTGTAACAATATTCTTATTATAAAAATATTCAATTTAAAACTTAATTAGATAGTTTCAAAATTTAATATTGAAAAATTGAATTACATAAATAAATAACTAACTTAAAATCATTATTTTCATTCCTTTATTTATTACATTCCACTCTTTTAATTTTTCAATCTATTATTTCACTTACTCGTTTCTTAAAACTATTAGATTTATTTCATTATATATTATATCTAATCACAATTTCTTTTTAGGAAAGAAATTTAAGTTTATTTCCTTTAATATTAATTCTCTAATACTTGTTTAACATGAACTTTAATGATTAAAAATTCAAAAATTTATAATTACTCTTTTAACCAAATCGATGAAATAGATATAAAAATTTCTTACCAAATTCTTTATCCTATTACTTAAACTTAATTATATTGATGTAATTGATATTAATGTAAATTAAAATCTTTTAAATTAACATTAATATACAATTAAATGTATTTCATGCATTATTAAATAATGTTCCTTATAAAAATCAAATAAAAATATCATTTATTTTAATTTATTGCTTTCAAAAGGTTACTTTGAATATCTTATCTTGTAAGTAATAAAATTATTAAATATATTTTTCTTCCTTTAATCTGAATGTCAGTATAAATAAAATTGATATCATTTCTAACAGTTGCTGTTCATAATTTATATTTTTTTATTGAGTCTGATTCAACAATTTGATTTTTTGTTACTCGTCTCTTATTCTTATTCATTATTGATAATTTAAATAGAAAAAGTAAAATAGTAATTTAAAATTAATTTAATTATGACAAAAAATTTAGATTAATTGTCTGAATTTATTAAAATAGCATTTCACAACTAATTAATTGCAACAATAAGATTTCAAATAAAGAAAGATTGAATAGTTCTTATTAGGTTGATAAATCAAATTCAGATCTAAGTAATCATTTTTAATACTCCTTAAATTAGATATAATAATTATTTTTTTTCTTTTAGTTATTCTTTAAGAAATGATCAAATTTGTAATACAATAAGAATTATTAATTTTTACATAAATTTTAATGATATTGAATCAGTGTTGTTATAAGATTTAAATACATATATTTATATTTAATGAGTGAGAAAAAGTAAAAAAGAAAATAAAATGATAAAGAAGATGGAGAATGGAAGTGCTTAGAATGTTGTAAATCATATCTTTCATATCCGGCTTTCTATACTCATTGCAAAACGAAACATGATTCTAAATGGCCTAAACAATGCAGTACACCAAGACCATTAGAAGAAATTAAACGTGATAAAACCAAGCCAAGAGTAAATTGTAATAGAAATAATAGACAAATATGGATGAGCAAAAGTAGCATGAGAAGGAGGATTAAATCTTTGAGTTTTTGGGTAAGTTAGGATAAAGCAATGAAGAGGAGGATTCATCAAATAATTGTATTAGACATTATTTAAAATAACCCATTGATCCAATAAAATCTTTAAATGATGATCTATTTTAAGGAACAAATTATTTAATCATGTATTAATAAGTATTGAAAGAATTGGAAGAATTAAATAAGAAGGTTCTTGATCAGGAAGCAATTTGGGATTTTAAAGATCCACTTACTTTAACAAATGAATTGGAAGAATTTACATTTTCTAATCTCAGGGGGATATTTCATTAACTTGAAGGTTAATTAAATGTGATAAAAGTGACTGCTATTTTTATGGGATGGTTGAGTAGACATTTAAAAAAGAATGCATATTAAGATATATCAATAATTAGCATAATTGCTGCCTTTTTCTTCTAAAATTATCAATCTTTGAGATCATAAGAAGTAAATACAGAAGGTAAGTTGGATTTGATGTCATTGGATCAAAATGAAGCATAACATGATGATTAACGTAAAAAATAATAGGAATATTGTAAGATTGATAAATAAAATGACACAGATTTAAAAAAGGAAGTTTTATCTTAGATGAACAATTATTTGGTATACAAATGAGTATTATAATGATAGAAAAAGGAGTATCTTAAATTTTAGAATTAAGTAACTTACATAAGAACACCAGATATTGCCTAAGCTTTCTTTTGTTTATTAATAGATTGGATAGAAGCATATTCTGATATTGAAGAATATGTTGAAAAATAGAAAGAAAAAGAAAAAGAAGTACATTAATAAAAATAACAATTATAAAAGTAAGATGAAAATGTTGAATGATTTATTAACAATATTTTATATCAAAAATATACAAAATACTTTAATGATATTTAATTTAATCTATATTTAGTATTAATAATTAAATTACATAAGTTATAAAATGAATTCATAATTTTTTTCTTAATACTTTTTACAAATTGTTTCTTATATTCCTTAACTATTCAATAAAGTTATCATTCAACGGTTAAAGTTAAAGTGGTGTTTTAACACATTTCTAAAAATTTTAATATAAATATCTATACAGGATTGTCTCTCATGTCCTAATCTACTTCTTCATCTACTTCTTTGAGAAGCATTTCTAAAATTGTAAACTTTTACGATTTTTTTTTTTGACTTTTCATTATATTAATCTTTTCATTCGAAATATCATGAGCAGTTGGTATTTTCGTAACACTTCTCATTCTTATTATTTTTGGGTTTGAATATATGCTTTATAGATTAGGAGAGTAATATCCAACTCCAGGATTTTAAGGGATAACAGGTAAGACAAGTCTTTTGTGATTAATTTTTGGCATCAATTTAACTTTAAATTAGGGTTAATTTAGACTCCATAAGGAAGGTTATGATTAATGTCTCTTATCATTTTTATAATAATTCATTAAATTAAATGTCATTTTTCTTTATAAACAATTAACAGCATTTTCAATTGCATATATCTTTGACTCTTTCAAAATATTTACATCAAACTTGTGTCTCAATTTTAATCACTATTCACCATCTTATATTTTATTGTTTGCATTGGGAAATCAATTTAAAATCAATTTGATTAATTTCCTTAAGATTTTGCCTCTCTGTTATTTTAATGTGTACATAAACATTAGTCGAATAGTGTATAAACTTAAGACTTATACTTGAATTGAGTTTTCTTATATATTGAAGAGCTAACTTTTTGAAGAAATTTTAACAACTCTATCCAAATAAAAGAAAAGACTTTGTGTACTCATATTATTTAAATAGATGCATTAAATATTATATTCTTCCATTAATTAATGTAATTAAAAAAATGTTAAAAAAGGATTATCATCTTAATGAAATTTGTTTAGAATGTTTGATGGTAGTTTTTAGTATATCTTATATTCAGATTATCTTCTTCAATTTATATTATGTTGAGCATGTAATATTAGCTTTTATAGATAGAATCCAATAAAGCTATGTATTCTCTTTATACATTAGATTTTTGGTTTCTGTAGTTTAGTGAAATTGTGAAAATTGGAAAGTTTTTAGGAAATTACCTTTGATTGTATCATTATTATAAGTGGATAGAAACATTAAGTTAGATTCGTAAGAGAAAAAATTAAATTAAATTAAATGGAACATATATCTCTTAAAGTATATCATCATTCTAAATTCTCTTTAAAATCTGATTTTGTTAGAGGGTCTATTTAATTTTTTATTTTACAGAAATCATAGAATTAGTATCCTTTAGTTTCTATTCTCCAATTCAAATATATTGGCTATCACATGTAAAAAAGCAAGGCTTTACCATTTTAATTTATTTTTATTCCTTAATTTGGTAAAATAATATAGTTAATCAAAGAATGAGAGAACCTTATGAGAAATAGAAAAATCGTACCATTTGATGTAAGTGTTAAGTCTTGAAAAAATAACTTTTTTATTTAAAGTTTTTATATTGTAATGATGGCTTATTGGATTTGACTGATTGGAATAAAAATTAATTAAGTAGAGAAGATAATAGAATCTTTTTTTGATTAAGAAGATACATAATTAGAATGAGAGGATTAGTTAGAAAATGATGAATGAAAATTAATTTTAGGCATAATAAAATTTAATAATATATGGGTAATACATGTTGCAGTAATCAACCAATAGATACAGGTATAGATAATGTTTAGGTTAATTTTCTAGAAAAACTAGATGATCGACCTTAAGATCCTGGAAAATAAAATGATTAAGAACCTAATAATGTGGAGGAGCCTTCGAAACAGATTATTTGTAAGTTAAATGGATTAATTATAGCTTATCCTACACTGTCAGTGTAGCCATCGTTATTCATATAGATGAAAAGAGAGACAATCTATAGCACTTATTCAGTAGGGAAGTTATTAGGAGAAGGTTAGGATTTTATCGAGATCTATTTTAGGCGCTTATGGATAAGTTTCTATAGTGACTCATAGAGTGACTGGAATTTAAAGAGCTATGAAAGCAATAAGAAAGGATTGTTTATTTGAGGAAGAATAAGCGAAATTGTTTTCAGAAATGACAATTTTGAAAAATCTCAATCATCCTAACATTGTAAATCTTTTTGAGTTATTTGAAGATGAAAAGTTTTATTATTTGATAACTGAGTAACAATTTGATTGATAATTTTTAGATATTTATAAGGTGGAGAATTATTCGATAGAATTTAGAAAGCCAAAAGTTTTAGTGAAGCTGATGCTGTCAGATATATGAAATAAGTAATTTCTGCTGTTGCTTATTGTCATTCAAATAATATTGTGCACAGAGATCTTAAGCCAGAAAATATCATATTTGCATCTGATGATCAATATTCTACTTTGAAAGTAATTGATTTTGGAACTTCAAGAAAATTTGATAAAAATTAAAATATGTCAAAAAGATTAGGAACTGTAAGAGTTTATTATATCTGTTAGCCCTATTACATTGCACCTGAAGTCTTGTAAAAAAAGTACAATGAAAAATGTGATGTGTGGTCATGTGGTGTTATTCTCTATATTCTCTTAGCTGGATATCCTCCTTTTTATGGTAGAAACGAAACAGAAATTTTTGATAGAATCTTAAAGGGTAAAATACCATTTCATACTGCGGAATGGAATAAAATATCAAAAGAGGCTAAAAATTTAATTACTAATATGTTATGTTAGGATGTTGAAAAGAGATATTCTGCTTAATAAGTCTTAGACGATCCTTGGATGCAATAAGGATAGGAATAAAATTTGGTTGATGATAATTTCCTTAAGAATCTTACTGAATTTAGTGCAAAAAGTAAACTTAAATAAGCTTTACTGACTTTTATGGCTAGTCAAATGATATAACCTAAAGAAGTATAACAAATTTAAGAGCTGTTTAAATAATTGGATAAAAATAATGATGGGAAATTATCTAAAGAAGAATTAGTAGCTGCTTTTCAGTAGAAGGTTTAGAGTAAAGATAGATTGATTGAAAATATGGAAACTAAAATCAATAAAATTGTATCTGAAATTGATGTGAATTTATCTGGATACATTGATTATACTGAATTCATAATGGCTTGTTTGAAATATGAAAAGTTATTAACAATCGAAAAAATTAAACAAACCTTTAAAATATTCGATCTTGTAAATCATCTTTCTTATTTTAGGATGGTGATAATTATATTTCTAAAGAAGAATTGTCACATATTATGGAAGGAGTAGATGATGATATTTGGAAATAATTTTTAGCTGAATGTGATTAAGACAACGATGGCAAAATTTCAGAAGAAGAATTCATCAATCTTCTATAAGATAAATTTTGACATTTCAAAAGATATTATAAATCTCTACATTTTTATTTTTATTACAACCAATATTATTTATTGTATCATAAATTAACTGATAAAGGTTAATTCAAAAATTTCTTTAAATTTTCTACTCCTTGTGATTCTATAGAAGTCTCCTTCATAAATTCTTCATCATTAGTCTACAATTACCAATATTGTAAATTTTCATGAATCTATTGTAAACATATTTCATTCATCTTCTAACTAAATACAATTTTATCAATTAATATACTTTTATAATAAATTAGCGAATGCATTAAACATAGGCAATACAATTGCTTTTAAAAATCCTTCTTATGATTTTGCAACACTTTATTTTCTATCGCACATTGGAGATATTGGAACTTTTAAATAATCTTCTAAATCTCCCTATAAAAAGAATTCTTCAATTATCCTACGGCTCCACAATTTATGTAACCTAAGTTATTTAGCTCCATGACCAACATCTTTAATTTAGTTACAAAAAATACCTGCACATTTTATACAAATTGACATCACCAAAGTTTTATCATTTACCTATGATTCAGATAAATCTAAATAATTTTAAAATCTATTCATCAATTAGAAATGTCTTGTTAAATCTGTATCCAAAATTAAATTTAAACAATATTTTCGAAATCCTTTTTATTCTGCTTTACCAAGATTCTGTATCAAATTAAATTATTCCTATTGTAAGATTTAAAATAATAAAAATGAATGATAATTTTCTAATACACTTTAATCATTGTCTATAAATTAATATAATAAATTCATACATAATAAAGCCAATTTACATCTATTGCTAGTCATAAATCCATTATTCAATCCAGGATGTCCTAAATCATGAGCAAGCGAAGATATTATCAAACAAGAATGTTCAAATTCATCCAATTATGTATTTAAACCATTCTCCAAAAAAAATGCTGTAGAATTAGCTACATCCAAGGCATGTAGTGAATTATGGTAATAATTATTATGATACTACATATATAATCTGAGGGCAAAATCACCAATCATATCTTATTTTTAAATCTTTAAGGTTTATGATATTTTAAATCTTTTGAATAAATTTATTGAGCTTTCTATAAATACTCTTGTTTAAATGTTATCTTGTATTTTCCAAAATTATAAATAATCTAAATTAAAATCAATCTCATCAAAAATCTCTTCCGATTCTGAATCATCTATAACATCTATAAATTAAAATGAAGGTTGTCTTTAAGTAAAATGAGATAATAAAAATCTAAAATTATATAATTTTAAAATTTAATTACTATTTTGCATCTATTGTAAAACCTTCTTGTTCATTTATTAATTAATTACTTCTTAAGAATTTAGGCAACCAAATCGTCTCCTTTTTACTCGACAATAAATTTAATAAATCATCTATATCTTCAATAGTTATTTTAACTTCCTCTTAATTCTTCTCTGAAAATGAAGTTTTGCGAGGATTTTCATGGTTTCTATATTACAATTACTCTGTGGCACTCGTCATCATTCTCTAGGATTTTCTTACAAACAATGGAGGATTGTTATTAGTACTTTTGTTATTTTACTCGACTTAGTTTTAATTATCAAAATCTTCATTAAAACTTTCTTGTATTGAATTATAATCATTATCAAATTGATCAGGTAATTATCTAGCTGAAAATGAATTTTTATGAATTTCTGAATTTAATTTATTTGGTTTTCTTGTTATTTCTTTCTGAATATTATTACTTTTAATTAATAATTACTGGTATTTTAACAATCTCAGCTTTCTTAATAAATCATTAGCTCTAGATGAAATTTATTCTTATATTGGAGTTTCGATCCTCTCATTTATATTTTTTATTTGCTCATTATAATCACCCTTCATAAATTCTAATTCTTTTCCGAAATCATAGAATTTTTTATTTTACTCTTTATTCCAATAATTCATTCTCCAAATCGAACCTTCAATTCCTATTATTGCAATTGCGCAATACTTAACAATAACAAAGATTTGACTTTAAAATAGTATTTGAATAATTAAAGAGCCCAAAGAAATTGAATATGAGATGATGCGTATATTGCTCAAAGAAAATCTATTACAAATAAACAAAAAGAAGCCGACGGTTATTAGGTAGTTTTGGCAATGTTCATTGCTTTAGATAATTGTATAATACTTATTTACCTTTGTTTGTAATATAGAAATAGTATGCCACTCAATGTTTATATGATAATGCCCACGTACATCACTACATTCCCATTTATTAACATTCTTTTCTTTGATTTCTTTAGAATCCCCATCAAAGACGATAAAAATAACACTCTAATTGTCAAATGAACCTCCTAATGTTATTGAGTCTCTATTAATGGCCAAATAACTAATAAAAATAGAATGCCAAATGCTTCAAATGGATGCGATTGATTCATATTTGATTCTCTTCTAAACACTTCTGAAAATTTGTCTCTAATTTAATCATGAACTTCAGAACTCATAAAATTTAAGTTATTATTTTTTTAGCATTAATACTATGAAACCCTAATACAAAAAATAAAATTCAAATATTAATCATTATGATTAAACAATAAACTAAAATAATCTTATAATATTCATTATTGATTTCTTTATATTTTTCAAAAATATTGTCAAATTGCGGATTGATTTTATATCATAGCCTTTTATAACATAATTGTATCTCCTTCAAAATCTTTGCTACCATATCTATGTCTACTATTGTATTAAATTAGTCCATATATCTCAAATTAGATTTTATAAAATGGTAACTTAATTAAAAATTAGATTACTAACTTTCAAATGGAAAGAAATTCAGTTCTAATTCCTACACAAAAAAGTAACAAATTATAAAATATGAAAGTTATTGCTTTGAAAGTAATCCTAAAAAAATTGTAAGTATATTAAGCAGATCATATTATAAAAAGGAATCTTTGGTATTTGTATCAATGATAGATTTTTAATTTAAAATGTTATTGGAACAAAAAGATTTAATTTCGTTGCAGAATATCCTACTTAAAATTATGATATCTTCTTAAAATATTTAACTGATTAACTTAATATATCTTAAATCATTATCAAATCTAAAAAATAATAATTCATTTTTGATTATATTCATGTAAAGAATAATAATGTGTTGAATTACAAGCATAGTAATCAATTTCTTACTTTTTCTAGAAATATATTAATAGTGTCCCTTCTTTTAAAATATCTATACAAACATATTTTCAATAAATTTTTTTTAACAATTCTTTTTGAGTTTTAGTAAATAAATTTTATAAATTAGATTGGCTCTATTCAAAATTAATTTTTATTTGTCTTTTACAATCATTATTTGTTATTATAAAAATGTGAACTAAAAATCATTAATTCATCAATTCAACTTTCAAAATAGTTTTTTCTGTGATATATTGATCATAAATAACTTATCTTGTCTCAAGCGAGTAAGCTGTTATACTTACTTTTAATTGATTATATTATTAAAATGCTTATTGGAATTGAGGGAAAAACCCAACATTGTTGATTTAAGTAGAGCAATAATACGTAAATAACTGTTCCTTTTTAATACTGCAATTTTTGCATTTATTAAAGGATATTGTAATTTTCACTCCTTCTTAGCATTTAAATTCGATCTTAAGATTTAAAGGTTAAACCGATGTATCAACCAAAAAACTGTAGTATAAATTTAATTTAAAGATAATAATTCTAAAGATATCAATTAAATTTTCCATTCAATAAGAATTTAAATTAATTTAACTTATGTAAAGATATATAGATTAAAATTGAAAATACTAAATATGTAATTATTTATAATGTAATTTGTTATTTAAAGAATAAATTCTAATCAATAATGGTTAGATTTAATATATTTGTTAATTACATTAACCCATTGTTGAGCAGGAATACTATTTTCTCTTTGTTTGAAAATGTATTTTTTTGTTTCTATCTCCAACAATGAATTTTCCTTTCCCTAATAATTTGCATGATGTAAATTAATTCAAGGGGATAATAGTCTAACATAGATAAGGAATAAATAATACTTTTTTATTATTTAATTATGGATTAATATAGATGAAACTTGGTATTCCAGCTTAACATATGATACTTGCATGTCTAAGTGAGTATTATGTCATAAATAAAACACCATGTTCTTTATCTAGTTATCCTTATAAAATAATTTAATCTGTTTTGTTTTTGGTGACAGAAAATTCTCTGACTTCAAATTTCTCACGAGAAGTTAAATTGTTTTCTATAAATGTTGTTTGTATTCTACTCGCCTTTCTTTTATAAGTAGTAGTAACAATACTGGGAACATCTTATAACCACATTTATTTAAAACTAATCCCTCTAAAAAACTGATGCTACTTTAGACTCTCATAATTAAATTATGAATCTAGATCTATTAAGATATATATAATTACCATCAAACTCTCCTGAAAATCTCTTAATTGGATCTTTATCAAGTAATATTTTGATAAGATCTAATGCATCATTAGGTATCCTTTAATCTTATGACCACGTGCATTGACTTATATTATTAAATAATTCAAATTCATTTTCAGAATAAAATGGTGTTTTATTTGTATATAATTGATAAATGAAACATCCTAAAGCCCATAAATCAGCTTATGGTCCAACTACATTGTAATCAATAAGTTCAGGACACAAGTATTCAGATGTCCCAACAAAACTAGAATCTCGACAATATTTTATTTGAGGTTTCTCAAAATCATTTAAAGATGGAGATCTTTACTTTTAATATTAAATTCTTATATCTTCTAGTTTATTTCCGATATCAATTTTATTTTGATCATAAACAAACACTGTTCCAAAATCAATAAGTTTTAAATGTTTATCCTTAGTTAATAATATATTTTCAGGCTTAACATCTCTGTGTACTAATCCGTTTTAATGTAAATATTCGAGAATTAGCAACAATTCTGCAGAGTAGAATTTGATTATTGAATCATTAAAAATATGCCCTACATATATTTAATATTATTTACTATTCATGTATTCAAGTAAATTACCGTCAGTCAAGACTTCAAGAGAGTAGTATAACTTATCGTTTTACTCAAATGAATTAAACAATTTAATTATTCCCTTGTGTCTTAAATTCCTCAAAACTTCTCTCTCAATACATGCATGATGCATCTTTTTCTCCTACATTATTTGAATCAAACTCATACTTTTATTAAAAAATTCTTGTCCACAACCTTTAAAGCTGATTCATGTCCAGTGAATTTGTTTTTAACCAAAATCACTTCACTATATGCACCCTTCCCTAAAGGCCTTATTACATCGAAGTCATCTAATTTCAGATCTATAAAACAATATGGAATGTAATAATTACTTTATACATGTACAGGCATATCCGGATTCATAAATATTATTAATAAACTGTTTAATCTTATTTTTCATAAAAATGTACTTATAATTAGTATTATTTATATAAAAATTCTTCATTTAATGAATATCATCTCTCTTTATTCTGTTTTTTTTTCAATTACTTCCAATATTTTAGTTCTAAATAGTTTCAATCTTTAAATGCTACCCAATACATTTTCGTGATTGCAAATCGAATCAATTATGTAAACTAGCACTAAACTACTCTGACTGATATCTTAAGCATATTCGTTCTAAAATTCCACAAATTCTTACAAATGTTATCAATACTAAAAATACTCCATGTTAAAATATTAAATGATTTCATCATTTTTATGTTATATTCATTTTTTATAAACTTTACTACAAGTTACATTATTGGCATATCTAATATTTCTATTTAAAAAGGAAACTTCCCTAAAATTATAAATTAATATTCTACTATCATCTCTTGCTAATGTATTAATGAAATACATTATTTTATAATTGAAATCTATATACACACCGACATACTCATTCTTTGTCAATTTTATTGGAATAATGATCTAATCAAATAAATCAAATATAGTGTTTCTACTACCCTAATATTTATCCGTAAAGCTTCTTGCCCTGTATATTTATTTATTGCACTTTACTTAATCAAATTTTAACTCAAAATTTAGTAAAATTCTAAAGGCAAGATTAGAACTCTCTAAAATGTATCTTTTAAATAGTTTAAATAAATGTCCATAATGTTTTCAGATAGAATCAATTAATCCTTTAACTAATTGTACTCATACATATTGATCTTATTATTATAATTAAGATCAATAACTTAATCTTAATTTATTCTAAGATCTTTATCTAATTATTTTGAAAAAGAATTAGTAGAAAATTAAAACTCTTTTGCATTATTTTTTAAAGCTTAAGGTAATCCCATATTCTCTAATAACTTAAATAATAAAAACAATTATACTTTATCATGAATAAAATCAGAAAATTGATTTACAATAATTTGATATTAATATGGATTATGTTTTGAATAATACTTTAGAAGATATAATAGTTTTTCAATTGGTTTCATCTTTTTTATTTTTTAATCTTTTATTTATTCCTATAAAATATCTTCAATATCATCTAATTTTAATTTTAAAACTTGTTCAGGACTAAAATATGGATATGTTTTAATAATTTTCTCATCCTTAGGATCTGTATTAAGAATATGCTACTTCAAATTATTCATGCCATTCAGAAAATCTTTTACAGAAATGGATTCTTTTATAGTATCAATTTAATCATTGGAAGGTTCTTATACAATAATTTAAGGACATTAATTCGATTTTTAATATTTATTAAGTTAAGGTAACATATTTGATTTTTAATTTATGTTTTATTAATTTTATACTATTGGTTATTTTTATATTTATTTTTATATTTATTCTTAAGTTTAAGAATCCTTATTGGTAATTTTAAATAAAGATCTTTGTCTTAGTCTAGAAGCAGGTTGGATATTTTTATTTTATGAAACTTGATCCACTTTAGATAATTCTGAGAAGGACTTACATTAATTATTTATTTAATTTAAAGGTTATAATTGAGAATGTTAATTTGAATTTAATTTTGAATATGATTGATTGATTTCTCGTAAGAAATCTTGATCGAAAATCCTCGAATAAGACTCGTTGTTTAATTTCATTTATTTGATTCTGTATTGTTTGAGCAGAACCCATTTCATTAAAGATTGATCAGAGAATTCTTTTAAAATTAGATTAATGTTATTAGGATCTTTATCTTTACTATTTAATATTCTAATAAAAACGGAAGCTATAAATGAAAGGAGATCTTTTTGATAAGATTAGATTCGATAGATTTATTAATCTGTAAATGCAGCTTCAACTTGGGGATTACGGTTGATGAGAAATACTTATTCATTTAAAGTATCCCATAGCATTCCTCCGTATTTGGTATAATCAAAAGTAATAATAATTGCATATTGTGGAATTCTAGTTCTTATTTAATCAAATTGATTTGAATGAACAACAAAGTAGGTTTATAGAGTAATATTCTTATGGATTTAAGATTGAATGTATTTAAAGGTGTAGGAGATAATATTAGTAGTAATGATATTATTCTATGATTTGCATTTAAAGTAAATACATTAAAGTAATCTTAGGCTTCTTTCATAGAGATTTCATCTAAGAATGGTCCTTTGGTAAGTTTTTGGTAGTACCTATCATAGTCATCTTCATAATCTATATAATTGGGAAATTGTTATTGCATTAAATAAAATTATTGTAAATTATCATTGTGACAGCATTTTATGAAACATTTCAATAAATTTAACAAAAAGGAGGAAAGGATTGAAAATGTTAATAATTTGTAATAATGAGAAAGATTGTAGTAATTTAAGAAAATGATGAATGAGTATAAAATGATAATACTGGTGTTAGAGAATATAATTAAATAATTAATTAAAAAAATGTCTAACACCAATAAGCCACCTCTTGTTATTATTCATCCCCTTGTTTTGATCTCAGTTGTAGATCACTATAATCGTATAATATCTAAAACTCAACAACCTAGAGTGGTTGGTGCTTTGTTAGGTAAATAATTCAATTTGAATATTAGGTGAAAGAAAACCTGATGGGGTGATTGATATCACTAATAGTTACGCTCTGCCTTTTGAAGAAGATCCAAAAGATTAAAATATATGGTATTTGGATCATATTTACAATGAAACACTATTTGAATTACATAGAAAGGTACATATAATTCGAAATCATATTAGATTAATATTAACGAGAAGATTGTTGGATGGTATTCAACAGGATCTAGATTTAAACCAAATGATATTCAAATCAATCAAATATTTTACAAGTACACTTCTTCTCCAATATTTGTTATTATTGATGTTCATCAATTTGATCCATTGTCACTTCCAACTGAAGCTTATACATCTGTTGATGAAATCTCTAAATCTGGAGAAATTATATAAAACTTTGTTCATATTCCCTCTACTGTTTAAGCATTTGAACCTGAGGAAATTGGAGTTGAATAACTTTTGAGAGAAATTAATAATGTTGATACATAATCACTTTCAGCCAAAGCAGAATAAAAAATTAATGGAGTTAAAGGAATGAATAAAAAAATTGCTTAAATCTAATAATACCTTACTCTTATCTAATAAGGAAAAGTCAAACCTAATTAACTTATCATCAATAATCTATAAGTAACTACAAATAATTACTTTAGGAAATTCTTAATTATTTACCAAATTTAGGATCATAAGAAGTTGTCCAAGCATTCACTACCAAAAATAACGACAATATGTTGACAATTTATTTAGCCTCTTTAATGAGAAGCATTATTGCCTATCACAATTTAATCAATAATTAAGCTTAATAAGAAAAAAAAGTAAAATGATATTTAGTTCATATATGTATACCCATATATCAATATAATCAACCAAAGGTTTCAAAATTAGCATATTTTATATATAAATGCTTATCTTCTTTATCTTAATACATGTCATATACTGATCCAATGTTTAATTCGGCTAACAATATATTGAGAATCAATACATCTCATCATTAGCAATTTATTATTGCAATATAAAAATACACTTATTGATTCATCAATTCCTGCATTTTATTTAACATAATGCATAAATTCAGTCAAACTTTTATTTTTATTTATTGCAAATCTATAAATTAAAATACATTAAAATAATACAATTAATATTGAGTCTATTTCAGATTTTGACTTAATATTTTAGCATTTTTGTGTTTTTCCAAAACAACTAAGATTCTTTATTCTCCAGTATGTTTTATAACATTTTCATGTTTTCTTTATCTTTACTCTAAAGTAAATATATTCTTATATGAGAAATCAACATCATTTGCCAATCCCATTAAATTGAGTTTTTTTTAAAACATTTCTTATAGAATTTTCAAATTATAAATAAATTATGTACATAAAGAATAAATAAATTGATTTATTCCATTTTTTATTTTACATTTCATTCTAAATACTCAAATCATCAGATTTTTTTTAATTTAATTCAAAATATACTCTTGAATTTCGTCTGAATTTCTATAGAAAATATCAATAAACTATTTAAAAATAGTGAACTATCAAATTTAGTTTTATTACTTAATTAATTAGATCAGATCTTTCTTATCTAACTTTTAATTTGAACTATATTAAATACTTTAAACTAATCCTATACTTTTTCAGAATTATTTAACTATTCTAGTTAAATAATTTTAAGAATTTTCTTATTTTGCTTTTTTTAATATCATTCTACGTCTTTTAATTTTTCTACTCTATAGATTTTTCTTATTAATTAAAAAAGAATATTTTGAATTCCTAGTTTATTGTAAGATTCTTAGGATTACGGCTGTTCTTGAATTTCATATTTAAATGTTATTGGTGAAAATCGCTAAAAATTTAAGTATTATTAAAGCCATTTGTAAAATAAATAAAAGATGTTTAGATTGAATTAAATTTCAATTTAGATTCTTAATAATAATTTATGAAATGAATATATTTGTTATAAATAAATAAAAATATAATTTATTTACTAATCATGATGTTTTCTTGTGATATAGTAAATATGCCTAATAAAAATCCTCGATATAATGGATCTAGTGCAAGGTAAATCTGTAAATTTTTCTAAGTCAACCAGATCAACCTAGCTCGAATCGTATTAAGAAGCCTAATAGTAAATTTAAACTTTTGAGTGTAAAATCATTATTATTATTATTATTAGTTACACACTATTAAAAAGGATGAAATCAAGAACTTTTATCATCATAGTTCTATTTACAATATTAAAGAGTATAAAGATTTAATAAAATCTCCTGTCTTTTTGTATGATTGATTCTAATATAAGTTTAGCTTTGAAAGTAATACTACTAAACTAACAGATCTCCAAACTCGAGTTCTCATAACAGATTTTTCAAGGAAAATTGCTGGTTATCTCTTAAACAAAAAACTGTCTAATAGTAAAAATATGAAAAAGTATTATTCTGAATTAAAGGCTGCATGTCATTAGAAGGAATAAGAAACTTAATAAACTATATTGTATACATAACCAGATAATAATTCTAAAATTGATTGTAATATCATAATGTATGAATAAAAATAGAACAAGAAATTGGTATTGAAATTATGTTAATGGATAATAATAAAATTATTGGTAGATAAATTATTCCGAATGAAAGGATTCAAAGTAGACTTATAAAATATATGGAAAAATATCTTAATGATGATTAAATAGAATATGAAACAAAGTAATTACTATTTTTTATTATGGTTAGAATATAATTTATGACATAATAATACTCTGAAATTGTTAAAAAGATTAAAACAAAAGCATTTAAAATTAAAGTTCCTGAAAATTATACTCAATAAATGATTGATGAATATGCATAAATCAGTGATAAAAAGAAGAGAGAACAGTTTGAACAATAATTTGATTAGTTGGCTGATTCAATTATATAAACTATTCATTAAAGTTAAGAAACTCTTTCTTCATAGAAGGCTTCAAAAACTGATCTATAAAATTTAGATGAAGATTTATAACTTAACACTAATACTCAAATATTAACTGAATAATTATACTAATCTCTTGACTATTAAGATGACTTAGATGAAGATTTATAAAAAAATTAAAGAAAATTTAAGAAAATTATAAAATTGGAGAAATCCAATAAATATTCATCAAAAAAATAATCTATTAAGTTATAAAATTAGTCAGATAATGATTTGATTTCATCCTTTCTAGATTAAAAAAGTTCATAAAATTAAATATAAGAAATTTCTGATATTTCTTAAGAAGTGAAAAGATCTAAAATTAAATACAATAGTGTAAAAAAAGATAATAAAGAATAAAATTTTAATGACTCTGAAAATTTTTATGAATTTTAAAAATATGGAAGCAATCTCATTGAAGATAAAGAAAAATCAAAAATTTATTCAAAAAATTAATCTGACTAAATTTAACATACAGATTTAAAAGATTTCGAAACTTAATAATTTAAATCTGATTAAAAAGACAATAAAATTAATATGAAGTTTGATAATAATCCTAAAAATCGTTATACTCATAAATTGAATTCTTCCATTAATTTATAATAAAATCAAAGTTTTGATAAAAGTGAAAATTCAAAATTTTAGAAGAAACCTTAATAAGATACAAGAGTATAAGATGAAATAAGTCGAAAAATTGAAGAGCAATTATAATAAGCATCATCAGTAATATAAAGATAGAAATTTGGAGTAATTGAAAAATTATTAGCTGCTTAATCAATTTTTGATGTAGAAATATGTATAAAATTATATTAAATTTATTTAGAATTAGCAGATTTTCCTTTAAATAAATCAGTGTAAAGTAATGGATAAGACGATAAATAGATTTTTTAATAATTGTAATATTTTTTATTTATTTGTCTAGATTTGCTTGGTAAAAGGAAATAAACTAGATCATACCTATTCTTAATTAATTAAATAGAAAATAATAGGAGAATGAAAATATTTATGAGACTAAATCAGGAAGTAGTGATGATAATAACTGATATTATTTTTATTAATTAAATGTCGTTACTTTAAAAGTTTACAAAGTTATTCAAATCCAAGGATGAGATGTTAGAATCACTTGGAATTCTATTGAAACCTAAGTCTTAAAAGGATTTTGATGTGGCTTGTGAATATTTTGGATCTTTGATGAAGAGATTCCCAGCAGTGGTTTTCAATCTCTTAAGATCGAAAGAAAATGTAGAAAATTACTAACCTAAAGCTGAGCATCTATTAAATTTATTATTCGTAATACATGCAAATATATCTGATGATTCTATTTGTGGTTAATTGAGAGGACCTCCAATTTATTGGTTAGACAAATTAATGACTGAAAATAAAGAAAGTTTTATTTTGATTGAGAGGATGATATGCGAAGCTAGCACATCTAGTTTTTTTCCATAACAGTCTCCAATTACATAGCCTTCTTAATTTTAAGGAAAGAATGAATAGATAAAGGAAAAAAGAAGAACAAGAATAGAAATGAATGAATAACTTAAGAATCCCATTTAAAAAACAGAAGCTTAGTTAGTTTCATGTTAGTTAAAAGCTAAGATATTTTGTATAATATACTATTCATTCTTATAAAAATTATCAGTTAATTTATTAGTGTATTAATCTTGTAAAGATTTATAATATCCATTTGAAGAACCAGAAGATATTAAATTAAGATACATTTGGATTTATAAGATTTAGAATGTTATGTTGATGGGTTTAAAACTATTGGAATGCAAGAATATTAAATATAAGATTTATTAAGATTTAGTTTATTAAGATATGCTTAGATTTCAAGTTTTTGTTAGATAAGAAATAGAATAATTGATTGATTAATATGCTACCATTCCAAATTTAGATTGTTTATCATTATATGAGATTTTCCAAGAATTTCAAAGATCAAGAGCAATAATAGAAAATTATAATGATGAAATTGATCTTAAATTAAGAGTCAGTACAAAACAAATTGAAGAATTTTTGAGCTTTTCTGTTCGTATTAAAGTTCTTAATCAATTTGCATTTAAAAAAAGTATTAAAGTACCTAATAGATAACAACCAAATATTTCTATAGCTTAATAATCTTAATCTGATCGTAAAGTAATGTATTATTTTTTATTTTAGCATTAAAAAGCAGCTAGTGATATTAATAAAGAAAATCTAGAACCCTTAAATTATTAAGATTTTTAATATGAATAAACATATGAGAGAGGAGTAATGGAAAAAAAATTTTACAATTAATCTACTGAAAACAGTATGGATGATGTTGAAGAAAATATATAATTTGATGTTGTTTAAAATAGACCTTAACATATCAAAGGATTAAGCACATTTTAATAATATTGACTAGTTTATAATAAAAATTATAATTATTTTAATTTATTACTTCTTACTCAAACCATATATCAGCAGATTAAATAATAATTTAAATAATATGATAGAACTATTCTATATTTTAATAAAAAAAAGCATACAATCTCTTTAATACATTTAAATTAAATAAAAAAATATATTTTTTTGAATTGAAACCAAAGCTTAAGAATTTTCAATTTTGGGTAAAAATTATAATTAAAATAGATAATGTAGAATTTAATGCTAAATGATTGAATTTAAAATAAGAACGTAATTAATGAATATTAACAAATAATATAACATTGTGTCTTTTTTTACATTTTGAAAATATTATTAATAAAATAGTTAAAACACATGGAACTTGATATTTAAATACATCTTTACAATTTTTGAATATATATATTTACATAATCGAAAGGGAGGAGTTGTATTTGATATTGGAATACATTTTTTAATGGGTCTTATAATATGAAATTATGTTTATATGAATATTATGTAGATTAGAAGAATCTTAAAACTTAATTGAATTTATTTAATAACTAAATGAAATAGAATTTGACATATGAAAAAGATTATGATATATATTATGCTTGGAATGATTAAGCGAATTATATAAAATTAGTAGAATTATTAAAAAAGACAAACATAAAATTTTGTTAATAAAAATGATTTAAATAATAGTTTCATCTAGATAACTTTGATTTTTTTATTATATAATTATTTAATAGCCAAAATTTTAGGGATAAAAGTATTTAAAACATATTTCTTTTGTTTCTATAATCCATATGAATATAGAATTACTTATTAATTATTGTTATTGGATCTAGATATGAATAATAAAAAATTGATAAAAAATTTAATGAAATTGGACGAGGTATTCCTGTCCTAATTTATTATATATATTAATAATTATTAAAATGGAAGAATTAGGAATGCGTCCTGAAACATCTAAGTGTTCAAGAATGGAAAAGCGTAGATTGGTATCCCAAAGTCATCAAAGATAAGAATCAAGTCTAGCACCACGAATTAATGGAATTACTTTATAATAATACTTTCGAGGAAGCAACTTTAGAGTACTGGAAATCAATGAAGATGAATGGGATAATTAATAAGTTGCTTTGCCACGTGCTCCACCGCTTTAAAATAATAATTTTCGCATCAAAACAGACAAGAAAATAAAAAATAAAAAACTATTAGAACGATCGCCTGCATAAAACTTAACAATGAGCAAAGACTTTAATCAACTTAAAATTAATAGAGTAAATAAAATTATTTATTATTTTGCTAGCCTCACATAACATCAAATGAATTCTTCCAAAACGAAGATGAACTTAGAAAAACTAAAATAGAACTTAAATATGGTCGCCTGAAAGATGATGTGATTAATCGTTTTGGAAATAATGATTAAGAACTTATGAATAAATATGCAGAAAAATTTAATATAAATAGAGAACCTCCAAAATTGACTTTAGCTCCTAGAGAACTAAATACAAAAATTAAGTGAATAAAAATTCTTTTTTTTCATTGCCACTGCAAAGTTCAAAATACTATTTTTAATTTTTTTTAATTATTTTGCTATTTGTAAATAATATTATATTTATTAATTCTACCAAACAAACAAAGCATTAAATAATAAATCCTATTGTCTCTTTTCTTAATTTATCTTAAATATAGATAAGTGAAAGCTTTTTCTAATTCAATTAATTTTTTATTGGTAATGAAATAATTTAAAATTTTAATTATTCTTTTCATATTTACATAATTCTTCTATTCTCTACCCCCCTCTCCTCCCCCCCTCAAAAAAAAAATTATTATTAAATCCTATATTGAAGGAATTTTCAAAGTTCTTAAGATATTAAATAAATTGCTAAATTGAGTAACATATCTTTGAAAGTGATGAATATATGCAACATAATCTAATTTTGGGTTAGAATTGCCTAAAATTTAGGCTATTTTACAAGAGATTAATTTATTTGATTTTAATTATATATTTCATAATAAATAAAATAAAAAAATTGGGTTTTATTAATTTAATGAAAATAAATATTATTCAAATTTCAATTGAAATTTTATTATTTATCTATATTCTTTAGGATTCTTTATTGTATTTTTGCAAGTTGAGTAAATATTTATTAATAAAATGAATGTGTAAATGTTATTAACCTATATAGAAAATAATAAATATGAGGAATTTAAGACATTTAGATATAAGGAATGAAAAGAAATAAACTAAAATTGTAAATGCTATGATATTTAACAATTAATAAATCAATTTACTCTCTCTAGGACCTATTAATCATCTTCTCGTTAATGCTTTTGGCTAATTGGCATCTAAGGGTAGAATATAAAATTTCCAATTCCGAAACCTATAGCCATAGCAAGGAAAACCCAACCTGAGATACTATATTAAAATTACCATTAACTGTCATCAATAACATCATGGTTATTGAAGATTATGTTGCAGCTAATAATTGCCAAATAACCTTGAAAAAAAGAGATCTTATTAAGTGAATAAATACTTTTATCTATCAGCAAATCCTTTGAGAACTGGAAGCAAACAAAGGAACACACAGAAAAACATTGTAACAAATAATCCACCAACAAATTCACCTTCGGTAGTAGATTTCCAACTAGAAGTAATTAAAGTAAGGTTTACTCATTAAATACGAATCTAACTTTGTAATCCCAATTTATAATCATATACATTCTCATGTCCATCATTTACATTCCGTGATTCATTTCTGATTATTCAGTGTGTGACATAATATAAAAAAATAATTAATATATTATTTGTTGTCATCATTTTATAATTAAGAGATGTTTAGATTTAATAAATGAGTATGTCTTAGATATTTCTGAAAATAATATTAATTTCATTGTTGATTGTATGTTTTATCTCTTAGTCCAACAATATAATTTCTTGGTCTTAATGGATTTAACCCTTTGTTTTATCCTGTCGATGTGGATTGATCTTTCATTTCATAAACTTAAGCCTATTTGAGATAATATAAATAGAAATTACTTCGCTATCAACTTTGAAATTACTGAGAATAGTTTATGATGCTTTTGTTTATCTTTTTCTAATATTTGCCATTTGTATTGCCTATGAATAGTTGAAAAAATGAATACTTTTCTTCTTAATTCCCATTCATTCCAACAATAATTGGGATCTAGATTCTTTTCAATAAAATGAACAGGGGTTTGTACATCTTTATCAACCATTAATTTATTGGATAATAAACTACCACTTTCAAAAGTAAGTTTTAGATTGAGATTCTTAAAATTCTCTTCGACTCTAAAAAGTCTGATAAGATGTGGTTTTTATCTACATATATCTATAACTCCAGTTAAGTATTTTGATGGTTCAGACAAGAATTCATTGATGGCGATTTCATTACTAAATACACAATTCTTGTCTCTATATCTAAACACACCTAGGGAAGGTTTTCCTGGGATTAATAAACCATTTTTCTTAACAACAGACCAAATACAAAAACCGAAATAATCCAATTATGTTTACATGAAATCAGGAGTGTTTTGAGGTAATAATCTTTATACTCCTGATTCAGGTTAATAATTGATTAAAGATAAATTGTCAGGTTATGTAGATTCCATTTATTTACATTACTTTTATATTGCCAAGGGCATAGAGAGTTTCATCATTTTTCTGAGATCTACTAACAAATGAAAAAGTTCAACTCTTTCATTTGAAATTTATTTATCTTCAAAGAGACCTATATGACTTTAAGCTAATAAGGCAAATTTAGGATAAACTTATTCTTTTGGGGCAGATGATTTATGTTCTAACAATTTTTTTAAGTCTTCCATTTCTTTAATAAATCTGATTCTATTTTATTCAATCATAGTTTCGCTTTATTCAATATCCTCTTGTAATGATAAGATATATGATAAATATTATCTAAGAAAAGCCAATTCATCTTTATATTTGTCAATTTCATCATTATTCATTTGAAATTTATCTTAATTAATGAAGAATGTTGTGTATATTTCACACTGTTCTATAGTTTCTAAAGCAATTTGTTTAATTTATTCTGATAGTTCTCTTGCATTGTATTTTGTAAGATCTTCTAAGGAACTTAATGATATTCCACCTTTTCCAATTTTCTTGTTAAACAATCTGATTCCAATAACTAAGTTGGCTAATTCAACTAATTGAGTAACCTTTTCCGATGGATTTAAAGATACAAATGGTCCTAATGCAGCTCTCGGTATAACACTTTCTAGTGCAGCTCCAACTTCTAAAAAAAAAGTAGTAATAAAATAAAGTAAATACCTTTATCCATGTTGAATTAAGCTTAGGCATCAAAGTTAATAGGATCTTCAATTAATTCTTTGTTTTTATATATCAAATAATGAAACATTTTAGTATATAAAGTGGTCAAGCCTTCGAAATCTTTGGCATTTTTGATTTCTAATGTTACAACATCATCTATATATTTTCCAGTTTCATTTGATTACTTCTTAATTTTCTCTTGTCTTTATAATTCCATTTCGACATAAGCACTATCGTATTCTGATGATTGTATTATTGAAAATTGTTACATATTTGTAATTAGATTGTTTTTAAGTCTGGTGCATTTTAATTGCTAAGTTTATTGAGTGTTTCATTTTTCAATTCGTTCAATTCACTTTCATTGAGCTTTTCTTCTAAATAAAATTTATTTGTTCCTAAAAAGATAATTTGAAAATAAAATAAATACTTTTATTAAGAATAGTTTAAGCAACATATGACGCAAGTGTTTCAGTTATAGGATTATTTCTGGCTCTACATTAATAGAGAGCAAACTTGACTACTTCATCTAATTAATTCATTTATTTATTGTATGAGTTTTTTACTTTTTATAATTAATTTAATTTTATGAAATAAGTTTTACATTAACTAGCCAGACAACATACAATAACAAACAATAAAAGCTTTAGTATACCGACTAAATAGTCATTGGAATAGTCATATTCAGATGTCAAATTTTAATTTGTGATGCAATTTTCGAAAAACACCACTTAAGAGTAATTAGACCAAATTATTAATATATTGTTTAATCATGGTTTTCAATCATATACAACAAGGAATCTGTAAAATGATAAAATTCTACTCTTCATTTGTATTTGGGATCCGAAGATTATTTTAGAACAGGCAGAACAAATGTAAATTTACAAAGTATTCCAAAAAATATTAAATAGTTAGTGATTGATAGATCTCATTCTTAAATGCATGAGATATATAGAAAGATAGCAGAAAAGATAAATGTAAAGAAAATCTTGGATGAAAAATTAATAGCAATTTTAAATTAGATAGATAAGAGGATTTTGTAATTTGAAAATTATTAAAAATTTAAATATGATTTAAAAAGTGATTTCTGTTTATAAATAGATGATTCAGAAGTCATAAAAATATTTAGTCCGTCAGAAACTTTGTTAATAATATACAACTATCTACATACAATAAAAATTGGAGATTTAGATATGATTCATTTTCTTAAAACAGAAGAATATTTACTAAAAGTAACACCAATTCATGATGAAATTGTATCACTCAATACTGTATCCAATATAGAGAGTTATTTTGGAGGTAATTTAGCAGTATATTTTGAATTTATGAACTTCTATTAATCTATGCTTAAATATTTAGCCTTATCAGCACTAATTACTTTGATAATCGATCATTAGAGTAATCTCTTAAAAATAACAAACGTGGCTAGTTTCTATGCAGTATTAACGATGGTATGGTCAACCTTCTTTATTATTGCTTGGCGTAGAAAGGAAAGTGAATTAAGTATAGAATGGGGTGTATTTGGATAATAACATATTAAAAGATTGGATTTGAACCCTGAATACAAAGGAACTCCAAAAATCAATTACATTACAGGGTTGGTTAAGAATGGTTATTCTACAAGTAGCAGAATTTTCTATTATATGATATCCTTATTTGAAGCAGTACCTATACTCATTATTGCTGGTTTGATTAAAATTGTTGTCTTTAATATCAATGGACTCATCAGAAATGAAGATAGCATATTCTATATTAGAGCAGCTGCTAAATTAAATTAGCAAGGAGGTTTATTATATTTTAAATATACTACAAACATTTTAGATATTTTTACTATCTTATTAATATTTTACATCAATACTTTCTATACGAAGGTTTGTATTAATTCAACAAAAAGAGAAAATCATAGAACAAATTTAAGATTTTATAATTCATTGATTCTTAAAAGATTCATATTCGAATTAATTAATAGATTCTTTCATTTATTTTATATAGCCTTTATTGAATTTGATATACCAACTTTACGAAGTCTCTTAATTAAATTATTCGTTATGGATCAAATTAGAAGAGTGTTATTTGAATCTCTATTACCTATGTTGATGAAATAACAACAAGAAAAATAAAAAGAACAATATCGTCTAAATTTATAAAAAAAAGAAGACATCAATGAAAAAATTGTTGATAGAATTGTAAGTTTTTATAAATTAATTTCTTTTAGGCAGAACTTGAACTTTGGGAATATGATGATTTTGATGATTATATTGAAGTAATATTTTAATATGGTTATATTGTATTATTTGCAGCTATTTTTCCTTTAGCTGCAGCTTTAACATACATTTTTAACTTTATTGAAATTTGGAGCGATAAGTTCAAATTAGCGTATTATATATTTTAATATATCTCAGAAACAAATTGTATTAAAGGAATCTTCCGAAAAAAGCTCATAGTATTGGTGAATGGAGAACTGTATTAATGACATTGTCAATATTGTCAATATATACTAATACAGCTTTTATTGCTTTAGCTTATTTTAATGTATTTGAAGTTTGTTAGAAATCACGTTGTGATTGGGAAAATATTTTAATTCTATTGTTTATGATTGAACATTTTTCTTTAGGATTGAAATATATTGTATAATAAACAATAAATTCAAAACCTAAATGGGTTAGGATTGTTTTGAGAAGAATGAAAAAGAAAAGGAGAAGTTTTAATTATTGAAATATTTTTTATATAAATTTATATAAATATAATTAAATTATTAACGATAAATGGATGATCAACTAAGTTCTTTAATTTTATGTTAAAAAAATATCTAAGAATTATTCACTCTAAATTAAAGATTAGAAAAGAAATTGGAATTGTAAGATAACAAAATTTCTTAAATTCATTTGTTGGTTGCTTAAAGAAATGAGGATTTGTTATTGACTATTGAGAAATATACTCCACTTAAAATTTTTAGGGAAGAAACCTCTTATTTAAGAAATTTTTTAGAACAAAAAACTAAAGCTTTTTAAAATCAATTCGATTAATTACAATAGTATTAAATCTTTAAAAATATCAAAGATAATAAAGTAGACAGATGTAAATTTTGAAAGAAGAAAACTAACAAACCCACCAAATTGCTGTGGAGAAGGTATCCAGAACAAGTAATGCTGTTTTATTTTAGATGGAATAAATTGAAAAGAAAATTCATTCTGAAACTGTAATAATGGTTGAAGAACTAACAAAAAAATCAGCTGAAATGGAATAAAATATCATGAAATTATTCTAATAAAAACAAAAACTATTAGAAAAATTAGCATTAAGTTAAGAATCCTCAATTGCTAAAATAAATTTATTCGAAAATACATTAAATTAACAATTATCTACTATATCTAAAATACAATAGACAGCATAAAAATAAACTCCTAATCATAGTGTTAGGAAATTAACTTTTGATAATTCTGAAGTTCCTATTGAAATTTTAAAAAGACAAGAAGATGTTCTCAATTACATGACAGCAAGTATCAAAAACATTGAAAAAAAATTGGCTGAAACTGAATAAAAACCAAAATTAAAAAGAGAATTAAGCTTTGATTAATTTTCTGTACAATGGTCCCAATAAAAACCTAATCATTAATAGCATTCTTCGTTGCCTGCTAGTTCAATTAAACCAATATTAATCAAAGAAGAATAAGGCAGTGAATTAAATTATGGTAAGTCTTCTAGAAGTGAATATGAAAAATCTTCAAGAACTGATTTGGCTTAAAATGTTGCTGATCCATTACCTTCTGAAATGAAATCGCCAATTACGACATAAAATAGGGATATTTCGAAAATGCCTTTATTAATTAAAACATCTCCAAATCCCATTACAGCAAGTCCAATACCTAATTTTTATGATGATGTAAGAATGAAGTAAGAATATGAAAAAAAAATGTAATAAATAAAAACTTAGGAAGAACAATAAAGATAATCTAGAATAAAGCAATAATAAGAATATGAAAAATAATTGTAGAATTTGAAGAAATCTCAATCATAAATTTCTAATGATAGTTCAATGATAAAAAATGATAGCTATTTTTTTAAATAGGATTAATAATTAAATAGAAATGATAGTTAGGAAATAATTAAAGTAATTTAAATATATATAATTATTTTAATAGTCTTAAAGTGGTTTAAGATCATTGATGTAGAAATCCAAAGAAAGAGATTAATAACTTTAAACTTCTTAATCAAAATAAAATTTAAATTTATCAAATTAATAAAAGAAATATTCATAATAATAATCTAAAGAACAATTGGGTCCACTAAAGAATTAAAATGTTGCTACAGGTGGTAGAAAATCTAGAAGTATAAATTTGAAATTAAATTATTTTTTAGCTAGTCAAATGAGAAATCTCGCTTAATAATAAAAACATAACTAAGATTAGAGTGCTGAAGAAATAGTTTATTAATTAGATGAAGATGGATATCTTATGGATGAGAATGGAAATTATTTATTAGATGAAAAAGGAAATTATATATAAATATCTGATAAAGATTTAGAAGAATTAAAGAAATAGAACTTAGTTATTGAGTAGGAATGATTTATATAAATATATATATAATTATAATTTTACTTTCGATTATTTTATAATATAAATTATCTAATCTAGAGTATTTCATTTAATTATTCAAGATATTAATATTATGAATAAATTTTTAATTACATTAGCAAGAGTACCAAAATGTTAACCAAGATTTGGATTTGCAGACATTTTGAAAGATAAAGATAAAGGTGATGAGAAAATTTATTTCACAAAAGAAGATTGTATTAAATCAACATGATTTATTAGAAAAATTAATGTAAAAATTACTCAAGAAAATGAAAGAAAATAATGAAAAGCCTTAATCTTCTAGTAATGATAAAGAAGATAAAGAAGATTTGCAAGTATTTTTAATATTTAAATATTTAAGAAAATATTTTCCAGATATAAGATTAATTACACTGATGCATTGATTGAAGAAGTCTTAAATTGGAAGAGAGGAGATTGATATATAATATAAATATAAACAATAACATAAGAATCATCAACAATATTGTATAATGATGAATGTCATTAAAAGTTTACTATCGATTTCATTTTACGATAATTTTCATTTAAATTAATAAGATTAAGCATGTCATGAAATTACAAATAAAACCTAAAATTATTCATTTGATTTATTGTAATAGATTTTATGTATTTTTATTCTTTCATTGTTCTTCAAATTTCATACTTAAATTTCTTTATAAATTAAAAGTTTAGATGATTTTTAATGATTAATTAGTATGTGTTGACTAAAGATGCAATCTCCCTTAAAAGTTGATTTAAAATTGGAGCAATATTCTTCAGCATGTAGAATAAGAGCATAAAATCTTAACAATTAAATAATTCAAACAAAATTTAAGTGAAAAAGATGTTAATCAAATATAATATAATGATGAAAGAATTAATCAGTATCTATCTTAAGCAGAATAATAATTGGATTTAGTATTTGATGAATTTGAATAGAGGTTGTATGATTATATTAAGCAAGAACTTTTAGAAATTTATCAGTAATTAATAGTTTTATTTAGTTTATGTCTATAAGATATAACAGGAAGAATTGAGAGAAAGGTTAAAGAAGACACCATTAATTTAGATAATTTTGACAATTATTTTTAATCTACCGAATATTAAAATAAATGTTTTAATTTTTATAACAATAAAGTGTAATATTAGATAGAAGAAATTATTAATTAGTTTTGCAAATAATAGGATATTTCACTTTAAGATATTTTTACATCTCTAAACCAATCTTTTACTCAAAAAAAATAAATTTTATTATAACCCTAATATATTCCCTAAGAATAACATTATATATAGCCAAATGAAGAAGAACTACCTCCTTTAAAAGGATATAAATAATTTGAAAACAATTATTAAGAATAAAAGTACCCTATTGTATAAGAATTCGAATAATATACACCTCTACATAAAGCATAAAATTAGACATAACCAAATGAAATAAAAATACCTCCTCTAACAATATATCAATGGTTAAAAAACACCTCGTGCGAATTAATAAAACCTATTGTATCATAAGTTGAATAATCCAATTCATCTTCTAAAATGGAAAATTAACCATAGCCAGTTGAAGAAGATTTGCCTCCTCTAAAGGGTTATAAGTAAGTTGAAAAATCTTAGTTTGAATAGAAAAAACAAACTGATAATCTATATGAAGTTAAAAATGAATAAAATGTTGCATTTAAGTAAGTCAGCACTTAAGAATCTACAAAAATAAGTAACACTTAAATCCAAAAACCAACATCAAATTAACCCTAAATCTAATATCAAAGTGCTAAGGTTTAAAAAATAAAAAAATAAATTCCTAATTTCAATCAAATAAATGAAAGCGTGGATATATTTAGCTTATAATTATGCTAAGGATAAATTGAATTTAGTAAAAGTTTCAAATCAGCAAAATCGTAGGACGGTTTTGTTTTATTTGAAGGCTACTTTAAAAAAAATGCTGATATTCTGCTAAATTTACTTATCTTAGAAAGAGATAAAAAATCAGTAATCATATTATACAAATTTAGGTAATTGAAATAGGAATAATTGACTGGAGTATCTTTCAGTATCCAAGAGTTATAGGAGAACCATAAGAGGGTATATATGCCATAAATAACGATGGAAGTAAATTATAATTTTAAATTAAAGTCATCTATAAAAATGAAGAAATATATTAATCTGATTCATTATTTTTTTCAAATCAAACCATTTTAAAGATTAAAGTATATAATAGGTCTCTTTAATTTTATGGATTAGAAACAGTAAATTTATTAAAATATAATAGGCTGGAATAGGTTTATCATAATGGAATGGGAACTTATCATTTTATGCTTATTTAAAAAATGGATAAGTTAAAATAGTTGAATGATTTTTATTTATGAATGTTGATGAATCAATTTAGTAAATATATATTATTATTTCTTTATCCTTTAAACAATAGTATTGTTATTAAGAAAATATAAAGAAGCTTTTATTAAATTCAATTTTATCTTTCTATAAAATAAATATGGTTATTATTTATTGTTTCTTTTATAAGATTCTAGAGTTAATATAAAGAGAAATACTCAAATATATTATTTTAAAATTATTCTTTATCACAATCTATAAATATATACAATTTATTTATAATCATTAATTTATTTTATCAGAACTCTTGGTCTTTTGATGGAAGTTAGCAAATTATCAATCTCATCTTCTGTTTGTTAATATCTTTTGATTCCAGATACAAATATTTCAATGTTTTTGTTTTATTCATTAAAATATTTAACAGTTTCGTATAATGGTATAATTGATTAAGGCCAGAATATAATATCAGCTCCAATGATTATATCTATATTTTTAAATGCTTGACTGTTATCATAACCCCATTAGAATAATTAACCTTATACATTCTTAAGGTTCAGATGTTCAATATTTTTAGTGATTAGATCTTATACAATTTGGTTGCCATCTGTTATTATCACATTTTTTGCATATTTAGCTGCAATAAAACCGCATAATCCTGCACCTGCTCCTAATTCAAGTATATTTTTATCTTTAAATAAATGATTATTATCAATAATGAATTTAGTTAATTCGATAGAAGCTGGCCAAATAATTTAACCTGTAAGATCAAAATCAGTTGATCCACTATTTAGAGAATAAAGTTATATTTCTACATCTTAATATTTAAAATCTGTTAAGGTGTAATCATTTGGAATAAATATTTCACCAAGATTGATGTCCATTAATTATTTATTAATAATAATAATAAAAATAATCAAATTTAGTCAATTAATTTATAATTAGTTAAGAGTTAATATTTGAACAATAAAATTGGTAATATTATTTCTAAGACATTTTACAAATTCATATGAATGAATTTAATAGGTAGAAATCTCAATTATCTTAAATATGAAGAGGGATCCCTTTATAATAATAATATTTTAGTTGATTAAAATATAAGCTAAAAAGATTGATATTTATATATATATAGAGAGATAGAGTAATAGAAATAAGAATTTAAAATAAAAAATTGAATATTATATTGTTGATATTTATATCATGATTCAGTTTTATAAATTGATGAAATGACATCTGCTTTTTTTTCTGCAATTTCTTTTCTGGTTTTTAGATTGATTAATGCACTTACTGGTCGATGATCACTATAATTAATATCGTGACATTTGTAATATTGATATTTGTGTTCAGATTGTTCATTTTATCCTACTAAAATTCTATCAGTCCAAGATGGTGTTCTTAATTTGTCATACATATTGGAATATGGTTCAAATTTATAAGTTGGTAAAAAATTAATATCAGCTTCTTTATATTATTTTAGATATTAATTCTATTCTCTATTAGTCATGATTTCGTCATATTTTTACAATTATCTAATTAAATATAAATGGATACTAAAGTATTTCTTTGGCTTCATGAATTCTACTCTAATCAACAAACAATTTATGTCTCTGAGTTGATGTAATAACTTTTTCTGCTTCAAGATTGATTCTGAAATTCAGATCACCAAATAAGATTCTGTAATCACACTATTCGATTTTTTCTTCTTTTTTCTTTCCAATTCCTATTTAATTAAATATATTTTAATGTATGTCTTTTAGACTTTGTAATCTAGTCGAAAGACTCTTTTATCCATGTTCCAAATGGCAATTAATAAAACAAATCAAAGTATCATCAATTAACATTTTAATAACAACTGCTCCTTTGTTAGCAATTTAACCTAAGAAACCAAGTTTAATTGTATCATAACTAACTTTAGTGATTCTATCTTGAAATCTCTCTTTAGCATATATAAATAATCCCATTCCTAATAATTCTTTGGATTTGATATAAATATACTTATCCTTCTATCTTAGATTAGCAGCAATGAGTTTATCCCAATCTTATAAATATTAAGATGATCCAACAACTAATCCAGTTCCAGAAGTAACCATTTCTTATAATCCAATAACAATTATATCAGCAGAATAATCTATAATTTATTTATTTAAATCATATGATTATGGAACTGTTTATCCTCCTACATTCCAAGTCACGACTAGAACAGATCTTTCAGAAAAACTACAAAATTCTTACAATCTAGTTTTTAATTTTTCATCTATTTGTTTACTATATGATGCAGTGATGTCTGCATGATTACCTAGTAATATATCAATAGTCTCTTGTTTATCATTATCAACAAGGTTTTAATTAACAAATCTTAATAATGATTTTGTTCCGTGATCCAATGTTCCAGTGATATCTCTTTATCCTGTTCTAGTAATATTAGTATGAGTTGATCCAGTTCCTGTGTATTGTATTGATAACATGTCACCATTGTCAGCCCAAATATTTTTGAAATATTGAATAAAGTAATTTGTAATCTTACTAGAATCTTCATCCATAGCTTCAATTGGTGACATTTTCAATAGATTTTAGAAATCTACTCCTAATTGTTTAGTTGACAAATCAAAAACACTCATAGCAATTTTTGTTTAAATAAAATTTGTTCTATCCAAACAATCCATACAATTTGTTCTAAAGATCCCATGTTATACAGATAAAACTCTTTTGGTTTTTAAGTCTTCTAAATAAAATCCGAAATTTTTAATATGTTCCATTAATTTTCTTATTAATGGATTTGATTAAGAGAAATCATTGTTTTTACATTCATGATGAAAATCAAACCATTCATATTTAACATTATTATTTAATTCATCGGAATTAAGTTTTACTTATTCTTCAAATCCTTCAGTTACCATCTATTCTGCACTCTTCTTTTTGGCCATTAAATTCAAACAAATAACTCTTGTATAATCTTCTAATAGAGCTTTAAAATGCTTTTTGAAGGCACTTTTAGTTAATTCTGCTGATCTCATTAATTTAGTTTCTGTTAGTAATCCTCTTTGATTCCAAAATATAGGTACACTTCCTCTTACTTAAAGATGAGAACAACAATGATTATTGTAATATATTATTTATTCTGTCTCAACGAAATTAGCAACATTACCATCATCATCTATTCCCCTTGCATTATATCTAGTACCTGCTCTTTTACATGATCTTCTACTCAGCAAATAAAAGTCTAATTTCTTACCATTTATATACAAATAAAAATAATTTATGAACCCTTAAATAATATTAGTCAACCATTTCCTGTCTATTTATTGTTTCAGATGATTTCTAATTAAATTCAAATTCCATAAAAATTTCTCTTCAGTTTTCTCCTCTATTTTTTATTTTACTTTTGATAATGTTAAATCATAACCATATGAAAAATAGAAACCCATAACTAATAACTTTCTTAAATGTCCTATCATTTTCAAAATCTCATTAGCTTTTGCAGATTAAACAATCTTTTCATTAGGCTCATAAGGTAGAAAAGCAACTGAAGCAATCTAAAATATATCTTATTCATCTATTGTACAAATAAGTTCTGCATCCTCTACCAATAATAAAAATGGTTTATCAAGAATGTAAATTGTTCCCAAAAATGCAGAAAATGCCATCTATTAATGTTCACTTTAAGGTGGAGCTCCATCTACAATTAACTTAAATAAAAATACCCTTCTCATATAAATTTCCATTGTCTCTATCAATAATCAAATGTTTATCAATTGTAATCGTTTTCTAATTCGTCTCAATAATGTATTGTTTTGGATAAAAATGTACTTTGAAAGTTTATGTATTCTGAATCTTTGTTGATTTAGCTTATGCATTCTTATTCTCTGTATTAATTGTTAATGATGTTAATAATTACATTTTTTATAATCAATTTAATATTCTCAATAATTAGTCCAATGAGTATCTATCGTCATAATCTTATGTAGCTCCCACACAGAATTCTTCTGGACAATCATCCACTACTTATTATGCTATAATTCCCAAAGAATAGATATCTATTTTATCTTCTTTTCCATGATCATCCCTCGGTTAATATTCATTTGTAAAGCCTTTGCCTCGGAAACACTGAAGTAATTTCTGATCATAAAAGTATGAACAATCGAAATCAATTAATATAGGATGACCATCATTCAATAATATATTATCTGGTTTTAAATCTCTATGAAAAATATTGTTGCTATTTAAAATGTTAATTGATTCTGTTAATTCTTTTAATTATGAGATATTCAATCTTGTTAATTTATCATAATAAGGGAAGAACATATAAAACTGTAGACAACTTGCATATTTCTAACTAATACTAAGTTGATATTATAAAGAGAGTAATTATACAAAACCTTATTCATTTAACTCATTTACATTTACTTAAGCTAAAATTTCAATCAAACAGTCTTTCAATTTTTTCTTTAATTCTTCTTCTCTCAATTCAATAATTTTTTTTATTTTCATTATAATTCTTTTATTCTAATTGTAATATAATATCACATTTTCTTTTAATATTGTAGAATGAGGGTATTCATTCTAGAAATTTTATGAATCCAACTAGGGAATTTATTCGAAATGCATTTAAATTCTTTCAAATAAAATATTAATATCCATATCATTAAGAAATGTTATGAATTATTTGATAGTTTGATTCTCATAAAATGCAGAGCTACTTCTAGAGATCTGAGATACAGACAAAGATTATACTAAATAGCTTTAACTCCTTCGAGGTTCTTATGAATTGGAATTAATTTAGAAATCTTAATATACATAGCTTTTCCTACTTTAAATTTTCATGAGCTAATTAAAATCAATTTTTGCGATAATCTCCTATAAATCACCATTAAAATTAGCATGATCAGAAATCGAGAATTATTCTCTTGATTATTATAAAACCTTCAAGCAATAAGCAATGCACAAATCTTTATAAACTATATTTTATGAAGCTTTCTTCAAATATTCTAATCCTTCTTAATATTACCCTTCATCCAAATATTTTACACCAATAGAATAACAAATTTATGGGACATCTGTCTATGGTCTAATTTATTCTATGATTGTGTTTTCATGATTATACTATATGGATAATTTATAATTTTATATTAACTTTTAGAAATTTTAGATTTCTTATTTAGAATATTTATTTTTGTTCTCTTTCATTGATTTCTCGAATAATTTTAATCGTTCTAAGCATTTCTCAAACATACATGTGTATTAATAGAAATGACATAATAAAAGGTTTTCATAGATATCATACTCGATGTTGAAATTCTGGATCACATTAGATAATGTTTAATAATAGTTGCAATCAGAATATTATAAAAATTGCTCCAATAATTCTTGTTTTTAATAATAATACTTTAACATTATTTAATCACTTTTAGGATTACATACTAGAATAAGATAAAATTGTAAATTTTAGAAATAAGAACTCTATTTAAATTAATAATCTATTCTCTAATTTAGTTTACATTTAGGAATATCTTTATCTTTCAACTCAATTACATTAGCTAATTATTTAATCTCTTCTGTTGGAATTTAAATCCCTTTCAGATTTTTTCTTACTACATTTGATAAATGTAGTAAGAAATTCTTGCATCCTCTATGTTTATGAGTTTCATTAAGTTACAAAATATTTGATGAACAATAAAATTCAATAAATGTTCTAATATGATAAGGTAAACAATCTTCTTATTGTAATAACTCCTCCATCATTCGAGTAGCATCTTTAGAATTTTATAAGTATAAGGATAAGATCATTATTTTGTATTATAATTTAAATTTGAAATTATCATCGTTTTTGCTGTCATTATAAATTTAGTTATTACAATGATTTAAATCTCTATATGCTTGCAAATAAAATGAATGTGCTTCTTTGAATAATTCTAAATAAAGACAAATCTTTGCAATATGATAATACAAGAAAGGTAGATAAATATTAAATTAATACTGATTTTAGAAAATTATGGATATCCTTCTTACGAAACTAAAAACTACTAAAGATAACCAATATTCTTTGAATTTTTATAACCCTTTGGCTAACTTAAGAATGCGAACAAGATAACTTTCACAATATCTTTTGCTTAAAAATTGTAGAAGACTAGTAATATGATAAAGACGTTATTCTCCATTTAACTTTTAAAAATATATTTCCCATAGCTTTTGAGAATTTTCTAATTTAATGAATAAAATCCCACCAATTTGTATTAAATGAGAATCATCTTAATTTAAACTATTAAATGTTTTTGTATAAAAGGCTTCTGGATTAAAATTACCATTCAATTAAGCATATTTTACTTAACATATATGTAATTACTTTCTTCCTTCAAATGATAAATTTAGTACATTTTTTTTTTTGATTTTGTCAGACAGTAACTAAATATTCTCAATGTTTTATAATATTGTTAAACATCTGTCAAGCATAAGTTCTTTTATATTGTAATCATTTATAGTTTCTAACTTTTTAAAACAACATTATAATATTTCAAGTAGTTAAGCACAAACATCATTATAGTAATCGTTATTGAAATTCTAATACTTAGGTATTTTTCTTTTGAAAATAGGTTGAGTAAATTTATTAATTTTATCGAATAACTCAAAATGTTAACTAGCTTAAGGAATTTAAGTTTATATGAAAAAATAGCATCCTTTAAGAAAGAAATCAAATCCATAAAGTCCATCCATATCTATGGGAAATGCTTGATTGCAAACATCATAGTGGTGATACTATATATTATAAATATTTTAATGTCTGACCGTAATATCTAGATCATTGAACGTAGATTTCGAAACAAATACAATTGGGTTGAGTACAAATTATAGATAATTTGATTGTAATTAACTATCTGTGATCTAAATTGATTCAATAATCTTTAAGTAGTTTTATTAGTTGCATAATGGACAGAAAGAATGAAATTATTACATTTATGAAATATTAATAGTGCAATTTATAAAAAAAATTGTTACATTAATCATAGAATATATAATAAAGAATACTTCACTTAAGTGAATGCATTCATGTTTTTCTATGACTTATTCATTTTACAATTCCTAATTAATTTAAATTACTTAAATTAACTATTATTAATTAAAAAAAATTAATTCTTCTTTGACAATTTATTTGTCTGAATTCTTGTACATAATCTATTAATAATCTCTTTAATCCTTAAGTATATTTTTTTTACTTCTATCTTCAATTAAATATAAAATATATTAATCTCTGATTTATAGATAAATATTTTTTATATTATAATCAACTATTTTATCATATTTTGATAATACTACATATCTAATTATACCAATATTAACAGTCCTAGAGCCAAAATTGATATTTTTTGTAAAGATATTTAATTTCAATTTAAATTTAAGGTTTGAATATTGAATTAAGATATTGAAGAAATAAAACAATTAATTTAAATATTAAATATTACTTTTTTTCTATAATTTAATATGTGTTTATATTTAAAATTTATAAAAAAGATCTTCCTTTTTATATTTTTTAGTTTATATTGCTTTTTTATTAATTTAACTCTATACAATTAAAAAGTGTTGTTTAGATCAAATTATTATTGAGTTTAATAACTATCAATATTCTTAATTATGAAATTTATTTAATTTTAAGAATTTAAATTTAAAAGGTGGTTTATAGCAGTTCAGGTTTGAATTAAATACTATAAATCGTTTAAGAGAGATTTAAATAACTTATCATTATTTAATTTGATATGAAATCCAAAGTTAAATTAGATATTTTCTTATGAATAGTAAGAGTATTATTTTAATTAAATGAAAGAACTTATAAAAATTTGAAACAATAATAGTGTTTTTTATTTATAAAAGATCAATATGTTTAAATATTTAAAATCAGAGATATTTTTATTGATTTTTTGTTTAATTTAAAAAAAAATATTATTGTTCTTTATATCGAATTCAGTTAGTGATTAAGTATTGATTATTTTTTGAAAATTCATTAGTTTTTGTGTGATTAAAATATTTATATATATATATATAATTTTTAATATATTATGAAAGGAAGAAAGCATTCTTAGAGTGGGAAAGTGAGTGTAAGTATATTTAATTAGCTAGGAAAGAAGCAGTAGGAGGTAATTGGAAAATGAACAATTGGTAAAGAAACCTGATATTAAATCGGCAACTTTGGGATAAATATTTTTAGTTTGTACTCAATAATTAGGTGGATTAGAAGATGGTAATAGATATAAATAAAGTATAGGAAAAATAACTAAGTTGCAATTTAGAAAGTTTTTGATGACTGAATAAATTTGTTTTGTATTTAATTTAATGGGTTTGGGTTTGAGTGTGATGCAATATGATTTAGAATTTGAAGAAGAGGATGAAGATGTAGTTTATAATATGAAAGTATATAGATTTCAAGTTGGTTACTGTGGATAATATTTATCTCAACGTTGATTTTAGTAGTTTTAACAGTATTACGTTATTAATAACATATGAATTGGTTAAAGTCAAGAAAGCAAATTAGTTAGAATGATAAGATTTGGCAGACAGATTCATGGTATTCGATGCTTGTAGAATTAATAATATATTGTGTGGTTCCTTATCCTTTTACTTCTGGAATGAGAGTTTATTTTTATAACAGTTTTTAAGATGCAACAGCTTATTATCATGTAAATGAAATTCTTGCTTTGATTATGATAACAAGAACTGTGTTTATATTCAGGACAATATTGGCATAAACTTTTTGGTACAGTAATAGAACATAAAGAGTGTGTAATCTTTATGCATGTGAAGGTAATTATATGTTTGTGGCAAAATCATTAATGAGAACATCCCCTTATACTTCTTAATTCATAGCATTGGTATCATTGATTGGTATTTTTGGTTATGGAATAAGGATATGTGAGAATCCATTGGCAAGGAATGATCCTGCAAATAATAATTTAGGTAGATATGCTAATGCTTTGTGGAATATTATTATAACTATTACTACAGTTGGATATGGTGATTTCTATACCAGAACAGATTTAGGCAGATTTGTTATTTTTGTTGTTTGTATTTTAGGTATATTTGTTATTTCTGTTATGGTTGTAACTCTTATAAATTCTTTGGTAATTTCAACTTTAGAATCTCATGCAATTACTGTTTTAGAAAGAATATAATTAAGATAACAATTAACTAAATCAGCATCCCAAGTAGTACTCTATTCCCTCAAAATTTCTGTGGCTCTCAAGTAATTAATTTAAATTATACATTAGAAAAGGTAACTTATCTAAAATATAACTTAAAATTCTATTGATCAAACTAAGAAAGAATTTGAATGATTTCAAAATTCAAAGAAGACAATATAGAAATAAATAAGATGTTGGAAATATGAATGAAGAAATCACCAATTAATTTAGTCTCTTAAAATCAGATTTTAGTGATGTTATTGACAAATAAAAAAGTTTACTCTTATAAAATCAAGACATCATGAATAAATTAGGAGTAGAAGCTAAACCTTACATATCAAGTCCATAATTATGATCTAAATATATATATATATAAAATAAATAATCATTATTTTTATATTTTCAACAATTAGATAATAAAAAATGATTTATAAATATAACATATTAATGATACTCGATAAATATATATATATTTTAACAAAATTTTTCAACGATGAAAGTATAAAATCAGTAAACTTAAGTGGTAGTTGGTCTATCTAAATCTTTATACAATCCTTATTATTATAGTCTGACCTCTTTATTTCTGATACTATTATATTTTAATTTCTAATGATATTAATCAATATTTATATTTACCTAAGTTTCATTGATCAAAAGAGTCTCGGATCCAATGATACTTTCCCTGATTTCTACAGTTCCAATCTAATCAATCAATCTTTCATCCTTAGTAAACAACACAGTAGTTTTATTATTGCCCATAATTCCTCGAATAGTTTATGTTAAAGTTGATAAATTCAAATAACCCTTTAAAATAAATAATTAAACTTACTTAATACATAATATTATCATCAATAGAAATTTCGCATTCCTTTACTCCTCTTACTGGTGTTTTGCTATAATTGTAAAAAGAGATTGCTGATATTTGTTATGGAGTATCAAACAATAAAATTAATTTGTTGACTTAATAACTAATTTGATCAAAAACGCTTGAATTTATATTTGTTTTTAATCTATCTGTGTATGAATTAACGAAAGGTGATAACCACATTTACTTAGCATCTAAAGTAATATTTATATCATTTAATAATTTATCAGGAGTTCTGACATCCATCTCCATTTAAGGTAATTCTTTTACTGAAAATGGTTTAGCAAATAATTTAGGATAAAGTTTGTCTCCATTTGGATCAAATATTTCGATCCCATTCAATCCAATATAATGTAAATCACCCCATGTTGATAACAATTTAATAACAATCTTTGTACCCTAAGGTAATTAAGTGGTTTCATAATCTTAATATATATTTCTTTCGAATTGATAATTAACCATCACTGTATTAATTCTCTTTTAATAAGGTAACTCAATCAATTGAGGTTCATTCACATCCGTTAATCCATGTCCTTTTCTTAGATATATGCCTTACTAAGTATTTAGTATTTGATTATCTCCTTTTATATTAATCATTTGTACACCTTTCTCCAATTCATCTTCTTTATTATAATTCCATATTGCAATTCTACTTATTTGAGTTGGTTAAATAAATACAAATTGAATCTTTATTTTCCCATTATTTAATTACCACCTTTCATCATTATTTACTATAGTTTCAGATTAAGATGTTATGACTTTATATTTCTTTATTTTCATTGATTGTCCATATTTATCGTGAATATCAATCTTATCAAGCCCAACAAATTTATCACCCCAATTTCTTACAATATACAAGGTTAGTACTTTCACATTAACAGTTGGTAAAGTCTTAACATTAATCTAATTTTGAGATGAGAATAATCTTTTTGAATGTGATTGTAATTTAGATTCAGATTCTTATCTCGTAATGATCGGAATAGAATCAGATTTTTAATGTTAATAATCTTTGTTTATTTAAGAAATAAGATTATTGTTATTAGCGAATTTTTAAGCAGTTATTTCACCTTTAGGCTTGTTGAAAGTTGCTGTATCCGGTCTGCTCAATTTAACTGTATTTTCTAGAATATGTTTCTATTATTGTATCTAACTTTCATGCAACTTATTGAGCCAATCTTATTCTTAAATTTTCTCCATAATTTAAGGATTATTAGTAAACATTATATATTCAGCATTATCTATACCACATGTTCCATTAGCCTATTTGATTTCTCCACTAAAGATTGAATCAGTATCTAGGACTATTTCAATGTTACGAACACATTTAGCTCTATATGTTCTACCTTTATTATAATTCCATATTCTTATCATTGATAATTTAGTTTCATTAAATTTAATAGTTATTTCCATATTTTTATCAATTCTTTCAATACACATGTTTTTATCATCTTAAGTTAAATAATTATCATCAAATAAAACTGCAGCATTTTTAAAAAAACCTGTAACTGAATTGACCATTACTTTTTTACCCTTATTATCAAATATTTCAATTCCTGTCAAGCCAATAGAATAAAGATCTCCCCAATTTTTTAAAAATTTTATAATTAATTTTGATCCAAAAGGACATTCTGGTATGGATATATTTTTTGTTCTTGTGGAAGTAGTTCCTGCAGCAATGTGAGCAACACCTCTTTTAAAATTTAGAGGAGGACTAGTAGAATCTTCTTCAGTCAATTATTTTTAAGAAAATAAGTTTATAGATTTTTTAAAGAATCTTTATTGATGAATAGTTTATTTGGTTTTGACTGAGGAGGGTTCTTACTTTTATTCAATTTTCTTAAATTTCTTATCATCATCAAAAGGATCGAAAATTAATTTAGGTTTAGCATGTTTTTATTGATTTGATGCTTTCGATAAATTGATTCTAAAATATAAAGGAAATATTATTACTCTTTATTTTCATCTGATTTTTTGGAATTTAAAGATTGGGAAGATTAATTAAAGGGTTAAGCAGAATCATTTTAATTTTTGATTCTATTGTCATTCGGAGCATTAATAATTTATTAAGGATATGGTTCTAATTGAATAGTTTAAGCGTATTCCGAAAATGTGTTTGCAACTCCTCTAGCAATTTATCCAGACCATAATACATAATCATTCTGTAATATTTCCATATTGCAAACACATTTATCTAATTCTTTTCTATTTTTATTAAAATTCCATATTTTAACAGATGTAAGAATTTCGGATTCATCTTAAAGTAGATAACAAACTGTGATTGTAATAGGAAATTATTTAAAATTAGTAATCCACATTTATTCAGGATAAATGGTGAGATTGTGACCATTGATGAGATTATTAATAGTGTTATGAGAATCATCGTCAGAATAAATGCAATTGATTTTGATATATTTTCTGTTATTGTTTAACAATTCAATACTAGTTAATCCAACTTGAGTTTGGTTGCCATAATTGGAATTGATTTTGATGTGTATTCTTTTGCTTTTGAAGAAAGATATGAGTTCTTCATGTTTAGGCTAACCATTTTCGATGGATGAGAGAATTTGTAATACTAATTCTTATTCATATTGTGGGAGTTTTTGTATTCTATTAAGTTCTTGTTAGTATGAAATAATAATACCTTGTTTCTAAATTATTTAAAATTTATCTCTCTACGTTAGATGTTGGAATTGTTTTTTATTGAGTTTAGTAGATTCTTGGTTTTATTAAAGGTTTCTAAAATAAAATATAGATAGTTCTTACATGTAATTTTTCTCCATCTCTTATAGATCGATTGAGAATACCAGCTTATTTAACATCCAATGATTTCATAAATGATAAGAGAGTATAATCTGGATTGATATCTTGTTGAACCATAGGTGGTTTAGTAATAGTTCTTGCAGTAGAAGAGACCTATTGAAGTGGTTTAGAACTATGATGACGGGGAGTAGCCTATTTTTCGAGAGGCAGTCTTTAAACACTCATATTTTATTATTTATTAACTAAGTATTTTAGATTTTTAGATAACCAAATTTTAAATAATAAGATTATGTCTAATCATCGAATCAATGCTCTATGTGAATAGAGTAAATTTTAATTATGAATAATCAATAAGGAGAATACAAAAAATATACTAAGTCTAGATTTATTTAAATATAAATTTAAACATCTTAAAGAGTTAATTGGCATTACTATTCATTAATCTCCTTGTTTCAGAATCAAAACAAAACCAAATTAATATACAATATATGCAAATACATTAACAATCTTCAAATATATTAAATTTATAACGAAAAAAATAAAGTATAATTTAAAACATGGTCTCATTCCCTGAATATATATTATAATAATCATTCATCACATTTTGCTCACTAATTTATTGGTAAATTTTCTTACTATCTAAGGCATTCATTCTTGAAATTTATGATAATTCTTCGCTAACTTCCAAAAAGTGTGAAAATGCAAATGGTGCTATCAAAAATATTAATCCTTTAGTTCTTTATCACAATTTTATACCTGTTGTTCCGACCCACAAAAATTTTCTTGATTATCTATAAAGATATCTTGGATTCAACCATCCTGTTTAAAAAAATCTAATTAGTTTTCCCCAAAATCCTTTAGCAGGCTTTTATTAGTTTTGGCTTTGAGATGCATTTGATCTATTTCCAACACTATATCTACTTTAATTCATTAAAATATTTAATTATTTATTGCCTTAATTATTTTTAATTAATCTTTTAATAATTAAAAAATTCTAATAAAAATATATTAAAAAAACTCCGAAAAGGCGGATTTGAACCACCGACCTGGGGATAGCTGGATAACACTACAGTCCCTCGCTCTACCAACTGAGCTATTTTCGGATGATAACCTTTCCATTCAACTTCTCTTTTTATATACATCATATAATATAAATAGGAATTACTTTCATTTCAATCTATTATATAAAAAAATTCAATAATTATAATATCTAAGGTAATTGATTATTTATAAAATTAAGTTAATCACGATTGTTTAAAAGCATCATGGCAATTTTATAAATTTTTAAATGAAATCTCAAAAACTGAATTCTAGGAGTTTTCTGTATTTTGCATTAAATCCGATTCTTTTATTAAATCAATCAATGATTGATCATTATGATTATATTATTAAAACGATTAGCTACTTTTTGTTCTTGTATGTTATGCTTAAGGAGTAATTGAACTACTAATTAAAACTTTAAATATCTATAAAAACATTAGTTTAAATTTAATACTTTAATACATTCTATGTTTTCTTCACCTAATATCTCACTAACCAACTCTTTCTCTTAATCTAACATCTTCATTGGATTATTAGACGACTCCAATAGTATTTTCATTTGTTGAAATTTCTCTTCTCCTATCTTTCTTTTAAGAAAGTCTGTCAATAATATGGACCTTTATGGAGAAGTTGGAGCATTTGGATTTAAGAATTAACCAGCAAAAGAAAAAGTTTTAGGATTCTTAAGTAGAGTTGGTTAATTTTCATTTTCATACTCATTCGTACCTCGTTTAGTAGCATCATCAATTTGAGTATTAATTGAAATAGATTTTTAATATCTTAATTATCTTTAAGCCATTACAGCAGAATTTTGTTATATGGATTCTGTAATCACATCTGGAAGAGTATGAAGATTAAATGATAAAGGTTTATTTTTATTAGCATTATCAGCAGTGGCTAATTATTTAAATGTAGGCGAATTTTAGTTTGAAGTATCTTGAATTAATTATTATAAAGAGACTTTTCTTCTCTTTTATTTGCTAACTTATGGTGATTGTTATTATTATTATTATTATTGCTGTAGTTGTTTAGATTATTCTACAAGAAAATGAATAGAATTTTTGTGCATTTTCTTTTAAGATGACTTATTGGATTACATTGATTAAACAGGTAATATATAATTAAATTAGGTCTTATATAGTCCTTATAGCTTATATAGTTCTGATTGAATTTGTGGATATTAGATAATGGTCGAGATATCAGGACGTTTTTCTGGATTCTTTTCTAACATTTCATCTATTAATGAAGAGATAAAATCTGAATAATTTCTTTGAATCTTAGGATGAGGTTCATTTATAATCTTATAAGCAATTTCACTAATAGATTCACCTTTAAATGGTTTTTAGAGAGAGCATAATTCATATAAAGTACATCCAAGCATCCAGATATCAATTTTGTGATTGTATTATTGGTTTTAACATATTTCTGGAGAGAGATAGAAAGGAGTTCCTAAAGTATAAGAATTGTATTATACCGATTGATGTCTATGCTAGATCTAAGGTATTGTCCAAAGTTCTAGATATTCCAAAATCTCCTAATTTAACCTTGAAAATTTAAAATAGATGTATACAATTCCATTGGTGCAGAGAAATATGTTTTATAATTTGATGTCTCTGTGAATGATCTTCAATTAATGGAGGTATTGAATAGCAATGGAAATCTAGGAAATCCATCCAAGAATCTATAATATTGCATAAATCAAATACTAAACTGTATTTTCATCAATGTATGTTTAAGTTTATTTGGCTTGATTAGTCATCAAACTTAGATCAGCTAGAAGAATTGAATAAGGAACTTTTTATACCATTTTCAGCATATTCCATCACAATACATAATTTATTATTATGAGTGAAGGAATCATAATGCGAAATAATGTTCGGATGATCTAAGCTTCGCAACAATTTAACTTCGTTAAGTGGATCAACCACATAACTCTCTCTAAAACTCAAATCTACTCTCTTTATAGCGAATAACTGAAAGGATAACAATGAAATAATACCTTCTCATCAGATTTTCTTTCCACCAATAAAACATCTCCATAATTGCCTTTCCCAATTTTCTTGATTCTTTTAAATTGATCCATCGATTCTTAAAAATTCGTTAATTATAATAATTATTCAATTTCCCACAAAATTTATATTTAACATAAATCTCAATAATATAGATATCAAATTAATAATTGTCAACCTAACTATTATCTACATATTGGACAACTAGTAGACACCTATTCAATTAAGTTCAATCACATACATTAAACCAATTCCTTACGCAACTCTCGTGAAATTAATGTTATCCACTGCAAGGTAATTATAAAATACTCTCTTGTTATGCGTAATCTTGTAAACAAATACAACAAGTCTTGTTCTCTGTTACCCATGTATCATTTAAGCCTTAATACTTATGAGAAGGGATTGAATTCAACTACTACTTCAATCGACGAATTGAATACAGTTGTTTACCCTTTTTGTATAATGATAAACAACACAACAATCTAATAATTATTATTACGATTTAATTTTTACGGTAATGCAATCACTAATGCAAACACTAAACAATATAGAAATAAGAACTCTAAAAACAATGACAATATCATTATCAACAAAACATTCAACAAACTTGCATCACAACTCTCTTGAAAGTATTATAACATATTAAAAGTAAATGGAGAGTCCAACATCAATATAAAAAACCTAATTATTATCACCTAAGCCACAAAGTTCAAATATTTAGATTCTCTCTATTTAAATATTACTATCAAATTACATTCAATTCTGGACATTAAATAAATATTTATTTCTTTACTGTCATCAATAGTCTATTCAATGATTATCTATCTGGAATCTATTCTAAATTCATTCCTTATTATTCTAAAGCATATTAAATCAAATTCAATTTCTCAATGTTTTCTAGCTCTTACTTATACTTCATTTCATGGTAGAGCAAGAAAATACAATGTAATATTAATGTTGTAGCTGTTGAATGTGATTCTGAAAGCTCACATTATAAGGCCTCAACCAAAAATATTAAAGTTATCAGCAATTTAGTTAAAGTAAAATAAATATAAACCTAAACACTCCTTGACAATTAACAAAACACTTCTTTCAAAACACAAGGGTAAATTCCATATCTCTCTCTTGGTTGAGGAATTAATAAATATTTAATATTTTCCAACATTTTATATATTATTAACAAACATATATATCAATCATAATTGAACAAAGTTAATCATCTAAATATATCAAACATTTGATTATTTTCACATTACTTTTCAATTCAATTTAAATGAAATCTACCTTCTCAAATTCATTTTACCATCAAATATACATTCTTAATTCAAATAATTATTTATAGCTATCAATTACTTTTCGTATTTACATTTTAGAATTATGTATTACATGAATTAATACTTTTTTTATACGTTCAATAAAACAAAATTTTTATCTTTAACTTTTTATAATTCACCTTGTAAATTTTGATTTAGAATAAAGTAACTTAATTTTATTCTAGTTCATTGTGAACGTTAAGAAATTCACCAATCAAAACTTTTAGTAACGTTAATCTAAAATGTTTTTTATTTTAAATTACTTAACTATTAGAATTTTATTACATGTTTTATTTATTAAAATATTACAATCATTTTTACTTAATAATTTTAATTTTTCTTTAAATCCAACTTCTAAAATAAATTTGTAATTTCTCATAAACTTCTTAATTTTATTAAAATAGAATTTAAAAAAAAATAAAAATCAAATAATGATATTATTTCAAAATCTATAGAATTTGTTTAGTTTTTCTCTGAATTTCAGTTTATTATAATGAGTATGAAATTTTATTTAGAATCATTAAAGAAATCTCTTTTAGCTTATTCTCATACTAATACTATTTTCATTTTTTAAAATATTCAAGATTTTATAATTTTAGAAACTATAATTCTAAATCTATATTGTATAATGTTCAGAAATCAAATAATGTTTGATTAGACTTATTATCTAAATATAGATTAATTCAATAAATATTAAACCAATAACAAGCTAATCTTTGTAAAATAACATAAGACATAAGAAAGTTAATTAAAATTTAAACTTAAATTTATCAGAATTTATTATTTATAAATATATGAAGTAACTTAAAAATATAAATCAATATTCAAATTAATTCAACTTAAGTAAATTGAAGGAGCAAAATATAATTTCTAATAGCGAAAAATAAAATAAAGGAAGATTTTATTAATTTTTATGCTAATTGTTTCTAAAATAATATGAATTTAATAATTTCGGAGAAAACTTAAGGCTGTAAAATTATTAATTATTGCTTTCAGATTTAATTTATAAGTTTATCTAATCTAATCTTAAAGAATAATTATAAAAACAAAATAAATTAATTGTAGATTTGAAAGATGTGTAAAAATAGAAAAATAATTGAAGAAGTAAGAAATTATTAAATCAAGATTAATGGGAAACATTAATATTTAATATTGGTGATGAATGAGATTAAATTTGGAAGTTAAGAAAATAAAATTAGTAAAAGACAGATGAAGAATTAGGATATAGGAGAGTTATGTATAACGTAAGTAAATTTAGAATGAATAATATATTGAAAAAAGTAGTTTAGCAATTCTTAACAATTACATGAATGTATTAAATTATAAAAAATTGGAAGAGATATAATGGATTCTTAATACTTATAGTTGAATAGTATTATGATGAAAAGTAGAAAACATATTTATGATTTGATGTTTATTTCGTTTTTATTTTGAAGGATATTTATTAATTAATGTCATATACATCAAGATATTCATCTGCAAGACCTTAGACTGTCAAGAGTTAGATAGAAACTAAGACGACAAGTTCTCCTGCTGTTTAAACTTCAAAGCCAGCGGAATAATCACCTTAACCTGTTTAGAGATCTGATGTCAGAAGATCGAGTTAGCTTAGAGCAAGTGGATAAGGGACAGTTATTAATGTGTAAATATAAATGTTGATTAGGTTTAGTCCACCTCCTACAACTGAAAGAAAGTGGTTAGGTAAGAATCCAGAGGTTGTTTGCTTTTTATTGGCTTTGGAAAATGATAGATTATTGAAGGAGAGTAATGCTTAGATAAATAGAATTAAGGAGTTGGAAGGTGTGAATGAGTAGTAAGAGATTAGAATTAGAGAACTTTAGAGTAAGATTGAATCATAAACAACAGAAATATCTAATTACAAGTTAATATATTTATATTTATTAGATCTGAAATAGATAAACATATTATTAGAATTAAATAATTGGAATCTGAATTGAATGAGTATAAATCAAAATTGGGAAGTGTAGATTAAAGTCTTGCTGGTAGATTGAAAGAAGCAGAGAGGAAATTATAAGACAGTGATAAAGAATTGACTAATTGGAAGAATAAATATAATACAGATAAAACAAATTGGGATAATGAGGTTAGAAGATTGAATGATTTACTTACTTAAAAATAGAAAGAGTTAGATGATTATAAAAATAATTAGGGTAAGAATTATGAACAATTATAATTGTAATTGAGATAGTATGAAACTAAAATTAGAGAGTATGAAAGTTAAATAAACACATATAAAATTGATATTGATCGTTTGAATAAATTATTATTAGAGAGAAATTCTGAAATTGATAGATTGAAGAATGAACTTAAAACTAGATTATCAGAATTAGATGATTGGAGAAGTAAGTTCACAAACCTTTAAAATCAATTTAATACTATGAAATCATAATACGAATCTAAAATTAATGAATTAACTAATACACTCTAAAATAGAGATAGAGATCTTAATGAATGGAGAAATAAGTATGCTAAATTGGAAGGATAATTTAATAATCTTGGAAGTCTTCAATCTGGAAGTGAATCTAAAATCACTGATTTATAAAATAGACTTTCATAATTACAATCAGATTTTGATAGATAAGCAACTTAGTTAAGAGATAGGGATGCTTAGATTCAAGCATTAAAAGAAAAACTTTAAAGATTAGAATAAGACAACTTTACTTTGACTAATCAATTACAAGATTTATAATCCAGATATAACAATTTATTGAAGGATAATGAGAAATTGTAAAATGAATTAAGAAATAGAAAAAATGAATTAGATTTCATGAAATAATAATTATAATAAGCTAATGATTAACTCAAGAGATATGAAGATTAAATCAATTAATTGAATGAGTAGATTATGGAATGTAAAGATTAGATAATGTCTTTATAGAATTCTAAGGAAATGTTGGAAAGACAACTCTAAGATTTATATGCTAAATCAAATGATAATGTAGGAGAACTCAAGAGTGCAAATGATTAGTTGGAAGGTAAAGATAAAGACATAGCTGATCTAAGAGATTAATTAAACTAATTTTAGGTGGATAGATAAATTATGGAATCAATGATTAGTACATTGAATAATCAATTAGCTAATAAAAATGATGAAATATAAAGATTGTTGGCTTAAAATAAATTGAGATTATAATAATTATTGGAATTGCAAAGCAGATATGCTTAATTAGATTATCTTCTTAGTGATTTGAAAGGAGTTGAATTATAGAATAAATAACTTATTGCTAGAATTAATGAATTAACATAATTGGTTGATGATCTTAAGAGAAAGCTTGCATAATAAGAATTTTAATTGTTATAATCTAAATCTAATGAATTTAAGATTTAAGAATTGGAAAATATAATTAAGGAATTGGCTAAAGAAATTCAAAGATTGAATGAATTTTTGAATTAGAAATTATCTGAAAATGATAAATTAAATATGCAAATCATTTCAATGGAGAATGAAATTAATAAGTTAAAGAATTTAGAGCCTGTATTAAGAGAGTTAGAAAAGAAATTACAAACACATTTAGATGATATCTCTAGATTAAAATAATTATTAGATTCAAGAACAAATGAGTTAAATGAGTGGAGATTGAAATATTCAAAACTTGAACCTGTAGTTGATGAAAAAAGATAATTAGAGGAGAAGAATAGACTGTTAGAAAATAGAATTTAAGGATTGTAATAAGATATAGAAAGATTAACTAAATAATTAAGATAGAAATAATTAGATATTGATTAATTAAACTGGATATTAAATTAAACAGAAGGTTTATTGAGAAATAGGGATGATAGTATAAATTCTCTTGAAACAAGATTAAACAACTTGTAAAGATCTTATGATAATGAGAGATAGAAAACTTTAAATTTCGAATAGATATAGAGTTAATTACAATAAGCATTAGATAAGATTAATTAATTAGAGACTTAGATTAAAGGATTACAAAATGATTTAAATAGAGCTAAGAAGGAAGTCACATTTTAATAAAATGAAAATGATTAGATGAGATAATAAATTGTTAAATAAGAAATGACAATTTTGGATTTAAAGTAAAACGAAGCCAGATACAAGGAGGTTGAAAATAGATTGAATCAAAGTTAGAAGGAAGTTGAGAAATTAACAAGATAATTAAATGATAAATTGTAAGCATATGAGGAATTAAAATAAAACAATGGATTGTTGGATACCAAATACAAGAATTTGTAATAATAATATTAAGAATTGTTGTAGAGATTAAATTAATTGGAATAAATCAATAATTAATATTAAATTGTGAAAGCTAAAAATTTAGAATTAGAAAATAACAATAAATAATATAAAATTGATTAAGATAGATTAAATTCTACTTTGAATCAGAAACTGAAGGAATTAAATGAATTATAAAATCTACTTCCATAATTAGAGGACAAGATCCATCAATTGACTCCATTTGAAGAGAAAGTATATATTATATAAATATAATAAAGTATGCAATAGTGCAACCTAAATATGAACAGGAATTAAATAGATCAGAAGAATTATAAAAGCAAATCAAAGAGCAAGACTAGAAATTATAAAACTTAGAGAAGGTCAATAAAATGTAAAAGTTTTTGTTTATATTATAGAGTCCAAGATTAAACTGTGATGTTGACAGTATTGCTTGGAGAATGTGAAGGTTTGAAATAATAATGCATTGAAAAAGATGGAGAGATACAGGATCTTAGATTTAATGTTGCTTAATTATCAGATTAATGATATATAGTGATATAATAATATAATAATAACAAGTATTGAACTAAATATTAAACTATTATAATTAATTAACAATTATTTATAATAGTTTAATTTAAATTCAAAAAATAAAAAGATGGCATAGAATGAGAATGAAATTTATAGGAGGATCAAATTATTGGGAGAAGGTTCTTTTGGAAAGGCTTATTTAGTAGAATGTATACAAGATGGAACTTTATGTGTAATTAAACAAGTAGATTTAAATTAAATGAAAGAAGATGAAAGAAGAGAAACAATCAAAGAAGCAAGAATATTAGAAGCATTAAGACATCCAAATATAGTTAAATTTAGGGAAGTCTATAAAACTAAAAAAGGAAGGTTATGTATTGTTATGGATTATGCTGATGGAGGTGATCTAAGTAATAAGATTAAACAAACAGGGTCGTGTTTATTTAGTGAAGTATAGATTCTTGATTGGTTCACGTAAATATGTTTAGCAATTAAACACGTTCATGATAGAAAAATCATTCACAGAGATTTAAAAACATAAAACATATTTCTGACTTAAGATGGCATCATTAAATTAGGAGATTTTGGGATTGCCAGAGTTTTGAATCACACAAGAGAAAAATGTAAGACTATTGTAGGAACTCCATATTATTTGTCTCCAGAAATTATTGAAAGTAGAGATTATTCATTCAAAACTGATATTTGGTCTTTGGGTATCATACTTTATGAACTTTGTGCGCTCAAACCACCTTTTAATGCTGAATCCCTACATGGTTTAGCGCTTAAGATTGTTAGAGGACAATACAATGCTATTCCTGATAAGTTCTCAACCAATATGAGATAGTTGATTTCTTCATTGCTTCAAGTTGATCCCAATAGAAGACCCAATATTCATGAAGTATTAAAAATGTATTATCTAAATTTATTTGCATAGGCCTATCATCGTTAATAGAATTAGGAGTGTTTTGTCGGAAAGTATAAGAAATGCCGAGTTCTCCCATACTATTTTGCACAAACAAAATTTTGTCAATCATAATCTCGTTGTTCCATATGATACTGAATTAAGAGGTGTACATTCTTAACCCAATCTTGCTAAAATTTAACAATAACCACAGTCATAATATAATTAATAATAACCTAGTAATTATTTATTAGCATTTAATGCTAGAGGAGGATAACCATAAAATAATTTATAAAAGCAAAAACAATTATATTAATAGATTTTACCATGTGTAAATATATAATTTAATTTTTTTAGTATTATGATTATGTTTCTAAACCTGTCCAATAAAATTATAATCCATATATGAATTATCAAAAGTATTAATAAAATAAGTAATAATAATAATAATAACAACAATAATAAATATAACCATTATAAGTTAATAATAGGCCTAATATTTCACCATTAAATTAATAAAGAAATGATAAATCGCCATATTATGATGACAAATCACCATTAAGTAAATCTCCCTTTAATAAAGATGGTAGAGATAAATCTCCCTTTGAAATTTAAAGAGAATAAGTGAGATAATAAATTAAAAAAAATGAAGAAAAACTTTAATAAATGCAAGAAAATAAACAAAAATATTTATAGCCTGATAAATATGAATTACCAAAGTTATCCAGAGAACCATATTCACAACCATAAATCTAATATAAATATTAAAAATAATAGTCTGATCCAATATCAATAAAAGATCCTATAAAATTTGAACCAATCAATAACACTAATTTATAATAAAAGTCAGAACAATATTAATAATAATAATAATAATAATAATAATAATAAAAAATTGATTTACAACAAAAAATAGAATAACATTTATTATAATAATACCCTTCCTCTTCTAGAGAGTAAAAGGAATAAAGGGACAGTGTTTATCAAGCTCCTTAAACAGAAAGGGTTTAAGTAGCATAATATATATCCCAACCTCCACCTACATAATAGTAATAATAATAATTAGAATAAATATAAAAAACTGAATCAGTCAAACCGAGTAAACAATAATTAAAAGAAAGTTAACTTATCCTATAAGAAATAAGAGAGATAAAGAATGATAATAAAGATGAACGAGAGAAAATGAAATAACTGATGGAAATTAAAAGAAATAGAAATAGTAATACATAATCAGAGATCTAAGAAGTAATTAAAGAATCATCTAAGAATTCTGAGGAATAAGAAGATGAGGCATCATAATTATTAGCAGAATTAGAAGATATAGTAATAGCTGCTGAAGGTGGTGATGTTAAACATTCTTAAGTTATTAATGTAGGTGATTATGATTTAATTAATATGTAATAATCAGTTAGAGAAAGTGTAGATAGGGAAGATGATGATAGTTTGGAATAGAAATCTAATGCGTCCAATGAAAATGGAGAAAGAGAAAACTTTTAAGATGATGAAGATATTGTATGCGAAACACCAAAAGAATTACTTTATCAATTGCTTTTAAGATAACTTGGTTAAGAATAATTAAGTAAAGCATTAAATAAAATATAAAATACTTACTCCTAAGATTATATCAATCTTATGCAAAATGGTTTAGATGAATTATCATCGTATAAAGCACTAATATTCATGTACGAATGCATGTGATTTTATATTTTAAAATATTTTATATTTACATTGATCATAAAAAATAATATTCATTTACATTTATTTATTCTTATTTTTAAAAATTACGAAACTTGCTTAAAAAACACTCGCAAACTATCTAAATTATAAAAGTAATTATATATTAATTCATTTCCACTATTTGTAAGTTACAATTTTTATTTCTTTAATTTACTTGTAAAATTATGAGAATTTTAAGACTATGTTTAATTTCTTAAATTTGTTAAAGTATACTATTCATATTCATTTTCAAACAATTATACTTTAAATTAATGTAAAATCTTCATTACAAATTATCTATTTTCTATATTATCAAAATATGACTATTATTTACTTACTACATTTCTTTTGTTAATATTCACTTATATAAATTAAAAGAGAGAATTAAAATTGTTGATAGTATTTATCTATATTTAAAATTATTATCGAACCTATTAAAATTAGAAGATTCTACAGCAGATAATAAAAAAGTTTAATTTTTAAAACTTATTTTAATTTTCATATTGGTATTATAAATAATTATGTTGTTTTAAACTTAGGATTTCTTATAATTATTCTTAAATTGGATCATGCTCAAAACTATATTTAGAAAAATGTTCAACTCTAACAATAAATTATTATTTTATTTAATCGATTTCTATTAATTCTATATTCTACTCTTTACATTTTTATTGTAAAAAATTTTACTCAACATCATAATTCTCTTGAGTAATTGTGATTGGTAGTTTCAAAGTTATTAAACATGATTTATTTAATTTTTTATTAATTTTAGGTTTAAGATAATCATGAATTTATTCTAAATCATATACTTCTACTTTGGAATCTTATATGTCAACTATTCTATCTAAATTTAAATATAATAAGTTTGTTGGAGAATCCCATCTCAATGAACCAAACTCATTAAAAATAGTGAAATCTTCAACATTTTTTAATTAATTAATAGTTAATTAATTTATATCTGGTAATGTATAATATCCTTTTTTTGTTAAAATAGGTCTATATGTTTATAATATTCTAAATGATAAAGTTTGATGATTATCTAAATTATTGTTTTCATCAATAATAAATTCACTTTTTGTAAAATAAGCAGCTTTATCATGTTTAAATACTTACATCTGATCTATTTTTTAGAGAATATGTTCTTTATAATCAATCTTTGATTTGCTATCATTAAATTCTTCATTAAAAGTAATAAAATTTTCACTTTCTTCAAAATAAATTTCTATTATGTATTCTTTCTTAGTTTTGGTTGATTTTTATGTTATTCTACTGGTATTACATCCTTAATTGGTTGATGGTTATTACTATTGTATACTAATTCTTGAACTTTTTTAACTGTTAATCAAACTCATACAACTTGTAGAAGGCATCATTCTAAAGAGAGAATTAGAATCATTTTTCTTTTTTGGTTATAAATTGATTTCTTATTATTTTTTTTATCTTTCAATTCTTTTTTTTTATTCTAATTAATTGATTAAATATTCTTATTCTAAATATTTTTCTTCTTCAAGTTTATATAATTTTTCCATTTCCTAGATAGAATTATTCAATGATGTAGTAAAATTATTAATCATATCCACTGATTATTTAATAAATTAAATAGGGTTCATTTAATTTTAATATTAAATCATTTGTAAATCATTAGATAACATATTGATAGTATTTACATTTTAAAAAGGTTAAAATTATTATTACGGCATTTGTAATTGCAAAGGAATCATTTACTATTATTATTGGAACATTAATTATTATTATTATTATTGTTATTATTAGAATGGTTATTATAAAAATGGTTATTACAAAATATTTTATTGTTATGGTTAAGAGAAAATAGAATAATTAGATTAATTATTGAAATTATTAAGAGTATTGATATTATTAAATAAATTAGGATCATTATTCTATTATTGATTAGGAATTTAAATTTGTAATTATGGTTTATTTTATTAAAAAATATTACCAGATATAGATGAGGATGATTAAGCCCAAGGAAGATTTTAGTCTTTTGTTTGGTAGTTATTATATTCAGGTTAAGGTTTATTATTATTATTAAAAACATTCTAATTAGAATTGAAAATATTTGATTATTATTAATCTTATCTTTGATTAGAGAAGATATTAACAGAATTATTATTGATAGTGTTACTATTAATTGATGGAGTATTGAATATATTATTTAATTACTTTTACTATTACTAATTATTTTAATTGTTCATCGAACTGAAAAAATTATTTTATTGTCGATTGTCAGTTAAGGAGGATGCCGTTGTATTAAATATATTTTACTAATGTTATGATTGATTATTGGTTTCCCAAATTGAATTACCAGTCTTTAACATAGGAAATAATGGTACATTAATAGCTAATATAAATATTTAGATTTACTTTAACCAGCAACTTTGGAAATTAAATTAGGGTTGAACTTTTTTGATTGAATAGCATTTTTAATTGTGGCAACATGAAAATCATCGATTTATTATGCTCTAACCAAATAATAGTCTTCTAATCTGATCATTATCATTGACTATATAAAAATATATTAAATGAGTAAATACCATTTTTTCATATTGAGGTTAAAATATGATTGAAGTAGATAATACATTTTTGTCATCAACAACTTGAATTTTAATTTATTCAAATTTGGCTCTATATGAACCTTAAACATCACGTTTTCTTTATGTTCTTAAAAATATACAAAATAAATTACTAAGGAATATTCCAAGAATTGGAAGTAGGTTAATTAGATTAGAAAATGTTGGTATTGGTATTTCTTTGAAAAAGAGTGTTTGACATTATTTGAGTTAAAATATTATTTTCCCTTTTTTCTATTGTTGATTATAAATGGTTCAAGTAAAATATTTAGTAACAAAAATTAATATTAATTTTCTAGAATATTTTTATTATTATAATTGAATGATAGATCAATATGAGGATTAGGATAAATTCTCATCCAAAGAAGACTTTCGTTTTCTTCCTTTCTTGTTGATATCATTAATATTTAATTTTTTGAAATTTTCTTCTCTTCTCTTTTATTTAATTAATTCATTCTTTTTCTTTTTCTCTTATTTTAAGGCTTAAAAACTAGATTCAAAATTCTTGATCTCCAACTTATTATTCTTTTTATAAGTGTGTACTTTATTCTAGCTCTCATCAAAGGAGACTTTCCTTTGCAAACCTTCACTTGCAATGGAATTTGACCTTTTTCTTAAACTAGATGTAATAGATATTTCATCAAAATCTTTTTAACTTTAAGTTGTCCTTAATTTAAGTGATTCGCCCATGTCAGTACAAGAATCTTACTTGCTTAATGTAAATTAATCGTCCAGATAAGCAGCTTCTTTTCTTGGCCGCATGGGCGAATCCATATGTTTAGTTTGTTCCACAACTATTTCTTATTAAGGCTGCGAAGGAATCTTTCTTCTTGTATATAGATGTTAAATAACAACTAAGATTAAGGAAATCAAAATCCATGACATTGTTTATATCGTCAATCGAATATTAACAGTGCCTTCATTCAAATCAAATTTTGAACTGAACCTAAATAATTGATAATTGAATAATACAATAATGATAATAGAACTCCTATTGTTAAAATTACGGAATGTTATTTTTACATTTGATTTATTTTAATATCAATTTTATAAATATATGAGCAGAAGGAAAACTAATACCAAAGAAATAGATTTAGAAGAGGAAATAAGATCTAAAGAATTGATATACACAGTAATAATATATATAATATTTCCAGCCTGTTATTTAAATGTATACAGATAATCAATAATTGACAGAAATACAAGTTGATTCTATAACTGGAATCATGTAAAACATAGAGATATTTAAAACATGGTGTCCAGAAACTAGCTCGCTTTTTGAGTTTACAAGGTTGATTACTTAAAATTTACAATATGAAAGATTTAATCAAGAAAATGCTGTTTTTCATATTGGTTTTAATATATAATTGATTCCACTTTAGGTGACCAAGGAGATAAATTCTATATCATTCTCACAGGAACTGCAGCAGTCTATATCAAAAGATAACCATAACAAATTGAAACTGAAGAACTGGAGATTTTACCTTATATTTAAAAAGTTTTAGATAAAATGCAAGTTAATTCAATTGATGAAATTCAATAAGATTCAAAATTCTCTTTTTATGAAAAATTAATTAAAAAATAAAATAAACCATCAAAATAAATTGAATCAGAATTGCTCTTACTCAATACACATAATTTTGATATCTTTTTTACTCTTTATGGAATTTGTAAATTTTAGTAAATATCCTAACTTCATTCTGGATAATACTTCGGTGATATGGCATTAACTACTGATAAACCAAGAGCTGCTACCATTATTCCTACAAATGACTTATAGGTGCTATCACTTAATAAAGCTAATTTCAAAGTAAATTATTCTATATATATTTATAATCTTAGAAAATATTTGAAAAACAAATTAAATCATAGCAAGAAAAAATTGATTATTTTTTAAAAATGTTTCCATCAATGACTAAGTTTAAAATCAGTAAACTAATTATGTATTTCTCATAATATAAATATCCACCAAACTATAAGATTTGGAAATAAAATGATTATGTTGATGGTTTTTTCTTAATAAAAGAAGGAGAAATCTTACTATAAAAAACTATAGATTTCTATCCCTTTCTTAAACAAGAGCAAAATTAATTTCCCATAGAAAATAAAAAAGAAAAAACTTCTTAAATTGATATTATTACAGTAAATTTCATTTATATTTATAATTATTTAGATAGCTAATCTGACAGATGGTTGTTTTGTCGGTGAAACTGATATATATTTACAAAATGAAAAAAGAGATTATACAGTAAAGACTGTTACTTAATGTAATCTTTTTGGTTTACATCTTGATAATTATTTAATAGTTAAAAAACAATTTCCTGAATTCGTTAGTTCACTACAATTATTATAATAGAAGAATATAAATCTATATAATAAAAGATTTGAAGAAATTATATAAACCAAAATATTCAATCTCAATTTTAACAAGAAAGAAGAAAATAATATGATTGAAAGAAGATACATGAATGAAATCGAAATTAGCTAACAACCTAAATTAATTAAATAAAATTAAATTTCATCTCCTATATTAAGATCTTCAATTCAGCCAAAAATGACAAAATACTAAATGGTTGAATAAAATTAATCAATTGCTTTATAACATTCCAAATCAGATAAAATTTTTAATAAATCAGAAGAATTCAATATGCTTAAAATGGCTGGGGACAACTTCTAAAAATGTTTATTAATTCGTGTTGAAAAATAGTTTGAATAATTCTAACCAACAAAACCAAAGTATATTATTAATTTTAATAATTTAGAGCAAAAACTCCTTTCTTCAGTAAATAATAAAAAGATATTAAAGATTTATTAACTTAAATTAAACGAAATTAAATATCATAAGATTTTAATAATAATCAATAAGATGATTTAGAATATCAATCAAATTGTTTACCATTTCTTACTATGAGTAAAAGATAATTAAGAGTTATAAGTCCTTAGGTTTAATAAAAAATGGAAATTTTTAAATAATGTTTAAGTAGACAATCTAATCTCACGAATTCTCATTCTAAATCGATTTCTTAAACTGTGGATTAGTATTATAAAATCAAAGCAGAATAAGGATTTGTATTGTGTGATTCTCTTCATCCAATACAGGATCGTGCAAACTATTAATCAAAATATAATAAATAATGTACAAATGTTAAACTCACATCAAGAAATTAAAAATCTATTAATTAATATTTAAATTCACAAAAAATATCATTAGATATCGTAGATACTAATTTTTTTAGTTCTTAACCTACAGTACAATATATATGATCTTTTATTGAAAACAGCAATAATAAAATGAATATAATCAATTAAACCAATCATTATTTGTCATTTAACTTATGTTCTTACTTATGCTATTATGTTTTAATAATCTCTTCAAAATGTCTAAATTAGAATATATAAATACTCATTCTCATCTTGTAATTTCTTAATAACTTAATTTTCTTATTAATCTTATTTCTAAAACTCTTTCATATACATTTTTTATAACAATTTATCACTTTCTTCTTATTCCATATCAGATTCACCATTATTTTCATCAAAATTTTATTAATTATGATATTGCTTAGTTCTATTACTTATTTTTGACTTATTTAAATATTTTTCTTTATATAGTATTTACAATTCTTCTTGTAATTATTAAATATCTCTATCTTTTATCCTTAAATCTTAAGATTATTATGCATTCAAACTTTTCAATACTTCAATAGTTTTTAATTAATTATTTATCTAATTTGTTAAGTTTCCAATCTCTTAGTTAACTTTTTATTATGCAAATTCTTAAGTATTTTATAATTAAATTTCTAATTGCTTAATTTTTTCATTATTCCCTTCTAATACTTTTTATAACTATAATTTCTCTATAAATATCTAATCCTCATCAAATGATTCCTAATCAATATCATTTTCATCAATATCATCAAATTGTTCAAATTTTACCATATTTTAACTTCTTTTAGAATGATTACTAATAATAGATTTATTCATTCTTTATTCTATTTAATTTTGAATGTTTTTTAATTCTTCTTATAAAGTTGAAATTTCTTAATCTTTCTATTAAATTAATTTCTAATATTCTTATCCTTGCAAATCTAATTATTTTTCCTTAATTTAATTTTATAAATTTTAAGTAAGCTTTTATTGATCACCTTCTAAATTCTAAATTTACTTTTCTAATTCATTTATTTTTTCAATTGCTTCATCCAAACTAAATTCTATTTATTACTTATGTTACATAATCTCATTAATCATTATATCTTTCTCTTCTAAATTGTCATTTTATTGTTTTATTTATTATTATAATAGATTAATTTATGATTATAACATAGAAATCTATTCTTCACTTTAAATTGTTTCAGGCAGTTGTAAAGTTTCTATTATTTACAATTTATATGATTATTAAACATCAAACAATTCCGTTAATTCCTAATTTTATAAAGAACTCTTATTATCAGATATAATTGATAATTAATTCCTATATTACTGAGACTTTATTTATTCTTCTTAAAGTTATAATTATATTTATTCAAATTTTAACAAAGTTTATTATAGCTTTTCATTTATTTGACTTTGATGATTATCCTTTTCTTTTTTATCATTTTCATATTATTTTAATAGTAATTAACATTATTCTAATTACTGTTTATAAAGAACTTATTCTTATTACCATTTTTCTTATTATTCTTGATATTCTTTCTCTAAATTTTTAATTTAAATTTATTATTCATTTATAAGTTAAATTAATACATTTTGTTAATCATTTTATTGATTCATTTTTTATTCTGTTTTATCTTTTTCAATAATAAGACATTATTGATTTAAGCTCTAAATTTATTATTTTAATTCTGATATTTAAATATCTTTTTATTTTGAATCAATCAAATATTTTTTTGTTTCTTCAATTAACTGTTAATTTTTATCAATTTCTTCTTCCAAATTCTATTCTAAAACTTAAATCTTCACATTTAATTCCTCATTTAAATTATATGCATTGTTTAGATTCTAATCAGATTAAATCAACTTTTGACTAAGTAATTTTTACTGATTTTACCATTCATTACTTTAATATTCTTACTAATCTACATTATTTTATATCACCTCCTCCATTTATTTTAATAATTCTGAATTTTATCTTTATTGTTTATCCAATTATTATTCTATTTATGCTTTCTAATTTTGATATTATGTTATATCATTTTATTAATTTGAAATTTAAGTTTTTAACTATTCTTAAATTATGGAGTCTTATTTTATTTGTTTCTTTAATTCATGATTATCTATTTTAAGTTATTTAATTTTAGATTTTTAATCATTATTATCTTTTGATAATTTTTAGATTTTTTCATCGGAAGTATCTTTTTGAAAAAGTGAATCATAATTTTATTAAAGTTATTTAATTTACTGTTTCAATTCTATAATTTATTATTCTAACAATTATTTATCTGATGCATTTTTATTAATCATATTTTCATACGATTGATTCTATTTTATTAAATTTTAGATAGTTTAATTCTATTTATTAACTTTAACTTAAAACTATGAAATTTATTCTATTTAATCTTTTAATTTAACTGTTTCATTCTAAAATTATTTTATATGATTTTCAAGTTCTTATTTTTGTTTTTATAATGTTTAATTTTTCTCTTATGATTTATTAAATTTTTATTCACTTATTTTAAATTTTTCTGATAATATTTAATTTTATTATTACCAGTCGTTATTTAATTTGTCAAGTTAAATTTAATGATTATCAGTTTACAATTATTAATTCTTCATTATTTCAATTATTTCATTTTGTTTTTTCTCAAATTAATTTTAGAAATATTATTTTTCTTTTTGTAATTTTGATATTTCAAACTATTATTTTTCACAATCATTCAAAAGACTATTACAATTTTATTTTAATACTACTATTTAATCATTTAAATTAATTTATATGTTGTGACAATCTTATAATTTTTCTTTTAATTACTATATCTCCTCTTATTTTTGGATCTAAATATCATGATTAATTTACTTAAAGCACTTTTGATTGATTTAAGTCATTTAATTCAGAAATGAGTTATTCTTTTTTCTAATTCTCATCTAATAAATTGCTAAGTTCTTATTCTAATTTTATGATTCTCATTTAAAACTCTTTTTTAAGTTATGATTCTTATTCAAAAGCAACCTATTTTTCTTACTCTAAATTATTGACTATAGATTAATGATGTTTTTTAAATTCATCAAATTATTCATCTAAAGCATAATTTTAACTAATTTAGTAATCAGTATTTTTGATCTATATAATTTTCATTTAAGTTTCATATGATTTAATTTTGTCTTATAAATGATTATTTGTGTCTTTTAAATGCTTAATAATAGATTTCTAATCGTCTACTCTATATTTTTAAACAATTTAATTGAACTTAATAATGATTTTGTTAAGTTATTGTTATTTCAATTGAATTTTTTAAGTTGTTTACTACTAATATTAATTTATGAATTGAAATATTTCTGATTGAAATAAAAAAAAAGTTTATTAAATGTTTGAATGTTTATGAAAATCAATTTAATCATAAGAATTATTTAATTCATCTAAATCTGTTTATTAATAGATTCTTTGCATTGTATATCTAGCATCAGAAAGTTGTTATGTTAATCCTTTAATTGAATTTGATAAACTAATATTTTCAATTTTTAATTAATCTTAAGTGTTTTATAGATTGATAATTTAAGATTAATAAAACTATTTAACTTTTTCATTTTGTAGTTTAATATCTGATATTTCTTACATTAAAGATTCAACTCTTGAATTTTGAATAAATATTTATTTATTATCAGATAGTGAATCAAATTTTGTTGTATTAAAATTAGATGGACTCAAATATTTCAAATTTTAACATGAGAATTTAGATGTAATTGTTGATTATTTTTATGACTTAATTAATTTTTCACTGCTCTATAAATTATTTTAGTATTTTGTTTAAAAATCACATTATGAAGATTAAAAATTCTGTGTTACTTGAGATTCAAATGCCTTTTTTGAATTATTAGGTTAAAGCTAGAATGATTATGATTCTGTTTTATTAATATTTTGTACATTCTTCACATATGTTTTAGAATTGAGACTATTTCCTCTTGATCTTTCTTATTAAAGAATTGTAGGATTTCTAAAAGAATGCATAAATTGTTAAATTTTATTAATAAAATAAAATAAGAATTGATATGATATCACCAGTATCCTCTTCTATAATACCCATCATAATATTTATTTGCATAATAAGATGAATATTGTGTAGGATATTCTAAAATCTTTGATTAAGGTGATTATTAACTAATTTAATAATACATAATTTACAATTAAACAGGTTTAGCTGCATGTAACGGATGACTTATTGTTCTGCTTAAAGGTATATCTTGAGGATCTGGTATTAATGGAGGAGGAGTATAAGAAGGAGGTAATAAATATGCAAGAATATGATGTTCGGGTGATCGCAATTCTAATAAATAATCATCTGCATGTAAAAATGAATGAGATACAAATGAACCTATCGAATATAATATCACAGAAAAACATCGACCTATTTATAAAATATGAATTACCATATTTCTCTTCTAAATTATGTCTCATATAATCTGTTTTATGTGCATAATGTTCTTGATGCAATGACCTATTATAAAAATCCATTATATCTATTTTCATTTCATTGCTAATCTAATATCCTTATCTTATACATTCTATTTTCACTTTTTATGACATTGAACTGTTAAAAATTATTTAATAAATTTATTTATTTCCTTAAAATAATTTTTTTCAATAAATTTTATTATAATCATGGAAGAAAGCATTTATAACTTAATTCCCAAAGAGAAAACTCCCCCTAAAAAAATTACTAAATTATATAAGTCCATTATTCCAGGAACTATTGCTCCTACAGGTAGTACTTTTGGGACTCAATCTTTAATTATTCCTGTCACTAATCTAAATGGTTCATATGTCATTTAACAAAATCGATATAGATCAGAAAGTGGTATCTTGGGTAAATCCAAAAATTGTATATAATATTTCTAAACTCTAGAAAAACTAGAGCCAATCAAACATAGACATATGGGAAATAATAGTCTAGATATATGGGCTGAAAAAGGATCTATTCACAGAAGTCTAGATCTTACTCATCAACATTCTGCTAATAAACCATAAATACCAAAATTGACTGAAAAACCTCTTATGGGATTAAAATAACATAAAAATTTTATTGCTACTAATGCAATTGATGTCATTCTAGCTAGTATTATTAATATACTATTCAGATCCTAAAAAAAGAGAATCAGAACCTGATTGGACTAAAAAATCTGCTTATGGAAAAGTTCCTCCTTATTTAACTCAAATTAAAGATACTCTTAAAGAGTAATTTTATGAAGAATAATTTAAAAAATAAATAGAATAACAAGAATAAGATAATAAATTGTATATAATTAATTTGTAATAGATAACAAATGTCTGAAGAAGAACTAGAATAAATTAGATAAGGTTTAAAAAAGAAGTATGATGAGTTGAATCATCAATATTAATAATAAACACATTGTAGAGTTTTTGGAACCATAGGAGTAAAAAGAAGAAAAGAAAATTATGAAAAAGAGTTACTTTAATTAGAATAGGATATTGAAAAGTTGAATAAGAAATATGTATTTATTTAGCATTGATGCTTTTATAATCAAACATAAACTATAATAATATTAAGAAATTTCATTTGAAACCAATCTAAAAAACCTTATTTTAAATTTATCTATTCTTATCTTAATTCTCAAATTGATTAAGTCTTGACTTTTAATTAAGTTCCTTTCATATTCAAATTATTCCAATAAATAAACAAATTTTAAACTAAATTTTATTTTATGTTATCATTAGGTTCTCATAAATAATTTAATTTTTACTATCGTTTTTAAAATACTTTTTACCCTCTAAATAAAACTTTAAATTATTTATCAAAAGCAATTTTAATGATGAATGATCTCTACTTAATTTATTATAATATTTTATAATTCATTATAAATCAAAGTTTATGATAATACACAATTTAAATGAAAAGAATAATTTTTAATAGATTAATATTTTGAGTTTCTCTATTACAAAATTTGATTTTGTAATTCTTGAAAGGAAATAATTTTATTTATTAAATATTATTATATAAGTTTCTTATAATTATATTTCTTTATAATTATTTACTTAAACAAATCTAGATATTATAATAATATTTAATTAAATAATAATGGGGCCTATAATATGTTAATAAAAAAGGTTGGAGGATGATCTTATACTATTCATCAACCAATATCAAGGTAAAGAAGAAAATGATACTTTACATAAATTAATAATTACAACTACTCCTTAAAGTCTTAGATAAAATTTTAATATAAACAAAAAAAAATTATAGGGATAATCAGTCTTAAGTATCGATTAATTAGCTAGGAATTAAGGTGCTTAAAGAATGATCATGTCTGAAACTGAAGCTGAATAGTTTCAATTAGCTTATAATTACAGATAAAAATAAAGTAAAAAAAAATTTTCAGAGATGCCTTTTGGAAATAGTGAATACACATTTAAATTAGAATATTAGGAAAGATTAATTCAAGGAAGAAAAGTATTAGTTATAGGAGAAAAACATTCAGGAAAGTCAACTTTGATTAATGCACTTGGAAATTCTCTAATAATTGATTATCCAGATAGATATAGATATCATATTTCTGAATTTGATTCCAATTCGAATATACAAGAATGTGATTTAGATGAAGGAAATGTAAAATTTAAATTCTTGGAAGTAATAGGATATGGATAAAACGATTAGGATAATTAAAATATTTTATCATAAACATATGAACATCTTGCAAATAATAACATAAGAATTGATGTTATTTTAATTTGTAGAAGATCAAGAAATTAAAATTTAAACACTTAAGAAAAGAAAATTATTTCTCATTTAGCAGAGTTATTTGGGAGATAATACATAAGAAAATGTTTTTTAGTTAACACAAATTATGATTTAGGAAATTAAATTGACAATCTAATTATAATGGGTTTAAATAAATTCAACAATTTATATGATGAAATGCCAAATCCAAAAATATTATTTGTGAATTCTATTACTACTCCATTTGAAGGAAATATAGGGAATCGCCGTTTTGAAACAGTGTAAACCCTTAGAGATGCTATAAACAATTTAATAAATCAAAGTAATGACCCAATTCCAGTTATTAGCAGAGATGCATTTAATAATAGAAGAGAATAAGAAAGAAATCTTGCATAGAACAAGCAAATGTTAAAAACTCGCTTATTTGAATTATTGCCTTGTTTAGAAAACTATTTCCAAATTTAAGAAGTTAATACTAGCGATAGGCTTTATTATGTTAATACAGTCTTTTGGAGCACTATTTAAAATATTTAAGAAGAAAAACGCCAAAAATAGAGTATGGAATTAAAATTTATTTTAAATGATATAATATTATCAGATGAAATATAGAAAGCACTAAAGGATAATTTATTTGTTAATTCATAAACGATAGATATGTAAAGGCAAGAAAATATATAGAGAGAGAGAGCTTACTTAGAATAATTAAAATAATTAAAAAATTAACTAAATGAAGATAAAAAAAGACGATTAAATGACATCTTAAGGTTAGCTGATGAATATGTTGAAGAGAATTAAAACTATTTGGAAGAAACCTATAGTGATGAAAATTAAGAGACAAGGTAAACTTTAATAAGTAACAATATGAGTGAGTATTTACTCTTATATTTATAAACTAATTAAGAATTTGAAAATGAAGAGTCAAGACAAGAAATAGAAGTTATTAGGTAAAGGTTGCATTTACCAACTTAAAACCTACTTGCAACAGATCTTATAAGGAGATGAAATGATTAAAAAATAAATAAAGAAATTTAATTTTTTTTTCCAATTTACTTGTATAAAGAGTCTTTAAGAAATAATATGTAATAAATACAATAATATTATAATTAAAATTCCACGATGGAATGTCTTTAAAAAGCAGGTTGTAAATCTACAATACCTTCTTCTTTTATCAAGAGTTTATTTAAGAAACAAAACGAATTTTAATATAAAGTGAAAAACAGAGAATTCATTTTAGAATATAATCCAAATAAATGGGAAAATTTATTGACTATATCTCAGAGATACTTCAATGATTTTAGGACAAGAAGTATGTGAAGATTAGAATGTAGCTATGTTTTTAAATATATGGATTATTTTTGACATTGTGTTGGTTATTCAGTGTTTATACACAAATCCAAGATTTGGTAGGTAAGATTATCACAACCCAAAATTTGAATAGAAAACATACTGTGACTTAGAGGAAGGTGGTGATGAAGGAGGAGATAATGATTGAAAAAATAGATGATGAATATAAATAAATAATAAAAATTAGTATAAAGAATCCAGATATAATTATATTAATTTAAATTATAATGAATCCCCAAGGAAGTGGAAAGATAATAAATTGTCCAGGAAAGAGAGTGGCAGATTATCTATTTATAAAAGAAATAGGTAAGGGAGCCTTTGGATAAGTATTAATTGTTAATTAAAAATAGGTATTTTAAGCAAAAAATACTGTAACAAATGAAGTAGTTGCCATAAAATGTATAGCAAGATCAAAACTTTCTGACCATGGAGGAATAGTAGGTTAATTAATTTAAAGTGAAGTGGAGGTGTTAAGATAAATTAATAATTAACATGTTGTTAGATTGGTGGAATATTTGGAATCAGCAAATTAATGTTATATTGTATTAGAATATTGCAATTGTAATTATTAAATTAATATTAATTAGCTGGTGATTTTGAATAATTATGGTAGAGTAGAAATAAAAAGATTCCAGAAAATGAAGCCATTAATTATATGAAATAAGTTTTGGCTGGAATGTAAGCATTACATGAAAAGAATATCTTACATAGGGATCTTAAATTAGCTAATATATTAATACATAATTCTACATTAAAAATTGCAGATTTAGGATTTAGCAAATAATTGAGTGATCCAAATCAAAAAGAATAATTGAGTTTAGGATCTCTCGGTAATATGGCTCCAGAAGTTGTTGAATAGCAACCATATGGAATGGCAGCAGATATGTTTTCAATTGGAAGTATGTTTTATTAATTGATTTTTGGACAATTCCCATTTACTAATCAGAATTAATAAAAGTTTCTGGATGATATTAAAAATAGTAAACAATATTGAACTATCCTAGATAAACCAAATTTTAGAAGAAATGGACTCATTATTTCATCAGAATTAGAGTATCTATTGGAAAGGATGTTAATCAAAGATCCTAATAGAAGATTAAAGTGGAGTGATCTTTATTCCCATCCATTGATGCAACCGAAAGATTTAAGTAGAATTATAATCTCCATTAGGATATGCTTAATTATCATTAAATGCTATTCAGGCTGATTTAATTAACACTAAGGAAATAGAATAATTTTACAAAGATAAAGATCAAAATAAAATGGTTGAGAAGCCTTAAGATTTCTTCTATAGATTAAATAACAACTAAAGCAAATGTTAACTCAACAGAGCTATTTCATAAAATTTAGTTGAGGATGAAGGCGCTCCAGGATAATATGAAGATAATATAAAATAAGTTGAGTAATTAAAACAAAACATGGAAACTTAAATTCGAGAGGACAAATTAGTTGAAGAATATATTGAAAAATATATGAGATTAAGAGATGAAATTGTATTTGTATCTAGAACATTAAACGAAGCATTTGAAAATCTTGGATAAGACAAATGTTGTTTATTATGTTTAATTTTGGCTAAAAAGATATATATCTTAAACGAAAGATTAACCAAAACCTTATTATCTCAAGATAATGTATTTTAGATTAATGAAAGGATTATGAAAAAGATATATGATCATCATCTTTTTTAAAAGTTTGTGTCATAAATTGTAGAAGAAACAACATATGCTAAAGAATATGTTAATTTCTTTGCAGAATCTTTATAGTATTATTGATCTAAAATTATTAGACTTTAACCTAAACTATTCTAGGATAAGAAAGATTGGCACCCAGAAATATAAAGTAAAATTTCATTTAAGTTTGATGATATATTTAGAGAAGTTTTGAATGATTTTGTATTGAAATTAATAGAATAAACTGAATAAACTAGCTTAAATAAAGAATACAACGAAGAACAAAAAAATAACATAAATAGACATTATTTTTAATTACAGATACATCTCATTGATTGCACCAGATTTAATAAATTATATAATAAATTAGGAGTAATCCACTTTATATTATAAATTAGAGTGTCAATATATTTGAATAATTCAATGGGTTAGCCAACAAATCTGCTATGGAAATATAAAAAATAGCTTAGCAGAAATTCGACGAGATGTTTGAATGAAGTTTTAATTAATATATAAAATATAAATTTAATTTTCACTTTTGAATGGGAGATGAAAATTTGGAATAGATAATTGATATGCCAGAATAATCAGACATGATCAATGATGCTAGAACTTAAGTATCAACAAAATATATTTATATAGGCAAGATATGCAGTTGAACATTTTAAAGTGGAATCATAAATTTCTAATTACATAAAGAAATTTTTTGATGAAAAATATGGACCTAATTGGCATTGCGTTGTAGGTATTAAAATCTATAAAATTAAAAAGGAAAACATTTCAATTCCTATGCATCATATGAAAGCAAACGTTATATGTTTTTTTATGAAGGATAAATGGCAATATTATTATACAAAATGGGTTGAAAAAATTTTCATTATTATTAAATTTCAAATTCTAAATATATTAGGAGCTTTTTAATTGCATATGGATATTTTATTAAAAATTTATAATTTACAATATACAACAATAAAAATAATTATTTTAATTATTAATTAAATAAAATTAAAAAATAATAAAATT
>JPFM01000168.1:13641-103880 GCA_000733375.1 Paramecium sexaurelia
TATTTTAAAAAGATGATTAGATCTTTCCATAATTCTAGCTATTAATTAAATTTTGATTTCCTAATCAGACAGCAATTGTCAATAACCAAAATAAAATCATTCTTATTTTGTATTAGAAATATATAATTGTCAAGTTATATATTCTTAGAAAAATGATTTGATTAGTAATTGACATCTATTAAAATATATTACAAAACTTGATTGAATTTAATAAATAATACATTATTAGAATCTTAATTAATCTTATAGATTATTTTCATCACTAAGAATAATTTTAGCATATCATATAGTTTACAATGAAATGGTTTAAGCTATTTGTACTTTTGAAATACTTAAGAATAGAGTTTTAAGGAAATACTTTTAGTATTTTAATCTTGGGATCTAACGAAAAGAAATAATAGAAACTACAATTACAAAATTTTATTAACTTTTACTAATAAGTATTCTGATTCCTTTATCTTTTATTTCTTCATCTAATAATTTTTAAACAAAAATATTTAGTTTATTTGAAATATTGGATAATAATAATACAATTTACTTGCAAACAACTCTAAAGAATAGATTCTAATATTATATTTCAGATAAAGTTAAATAAAGGATATTAAATATGATATTTGAGATAGGTGGTTAATTTACTTAAAAAAACTTTGATATAAAAAATTTCATGCATGGGAAAATATTTTATATATATAATAATATATTATTTATAGAAATTAATTTTAATTTTTATCAATATAAATCAATAAACACCAAAAATATACAATGAAATTACTATTAATACAATTAAAATAATTATATAAAAGTGACAATTAGATATAATCTTATTAAAACAAGTTTAATCCTTAATTTCTTGATCTAAAGAAAATGTATTTACATAAGAGATCATTTCAGATGATGAGTAAAATTCTTTATTTTTAATGCTAAAAATTAATTTTGATAAGTAAGTTAAATTATTTTATTATCTTTTTAGGATATTAACTAACTAATCTCCAAATTCGTATAATTACATATCACCCACGGTGTTGATTATTATTTAACAATTCTTCAATTAATTTTATTTTTGAGCCAAAGCGAAAGCAAACAATTAGATGAGTAATTTTAAATAAGGATCTCCTTTAAATATACCACAACCCCATCTCCCTGTTGATATAGGAAAGCTTGGACTATATTTCAAAGCTAATTAAAATCCAGCATAGCATTTTAGTAATTCCCGATTAATATTTTAATCAGAGTACTAATTATCAAATTAAGTAAATTGTTTAGCATCAATTGCCTAAATTTAATAAGGATATTTACAAGTATATTATAATTAATTCTAAAATTTGTTTCTTATTATATAAATTAAAAAGAACTTTCATATCCTTTATAATGATTATATTTGATGAGATTTTGAATTAAAATTGCTTGATTTTTCTTCATAGGAGGTATAAACAACATAGTAACTAAGGCTTCTGTAAATATAAGCATGAGAATCTAAACAAATTTAATAATTTTGTACTTCTTCTTGCGCACAATTGCGACTATCTAAAGTTAATCCACCAATATTTTAATCAGCAAAATCAACTACGGTTGAATTACGATGATCTTCATTTTTATCAGATGTAGTTAAGTTTGTATCTAATGGAATTTCAGAAGATTGTGTAAATAATTAGTTCTAAAATTGATTTTCACTTATAGTATTTCTAATAAACTTAACAAGTTATGAACCAATAATGTTCTTATTCTAATAAAAGCAACGAATATAATTCTTAATGCATTTAAGCTTTTGAAAAACAAGACTACTATTTTTATAATTATTTTTAAGACTCTCCATATTCACTAAATAAAAAGAATATTCAGATTAAAACTTTTTGTCTATTAAGTTATAATACATCATTAGTATTAATACAAAGATCTCTTCTCTTGATAATGAAATTTATTCATCCATTTAAAAACTCTAAATATTTTTTTTAAGAACTCTTTTCAAGTGATCTTAATCAATCAGAAGCTAAAATATGTAGTTTTCCAGTCCTTCAAATTCTCTAAAAAGATCTTAAAGTATTGGATCTGAATTTATAAGTTCCTATAACATAGCAGGAGTTTTCATTTAGAATATATCATATTCAAAGTTCATTTCTATTAAGATTTTCTATTAGATTAAAGAAATAATTATTATTGTTAATTTAATAATAAATAAAGAAAAGTATATTATTCAATCAAAAAAAGTATTTAATTGTTTTTAAATTAGAGTGCAGTCTTGAGTTTCAACTAAAACTGGCGTTTCTTATCTGAAAAAATAAAGAAACAAAGTTTAATTTTCATATTTGGAGTGAAACTTCAATTTAAATTAAGATTATTACCCAACCATGAATTGGATTTTTAGTTTCATATATTCCTCTACCTTAAATATAATTGTTTCTAAATTCTCCAACATATCTTGTATTATCATTAAAAATGAGCTCTCCATTCCCGTGCATTTTCCCCTTATATAAATTTCCTTTATATTAACATCCATTTGCAAATTCAAATTTTCCTTAACCATGAATTTTGCCATCTTAAAATTATCCGACGTATTTTGTTCCATTTTTTCGTATTTCTGTTCCCTCTCCTATTAATTTATTATTCAGCCAAAATCCATTCACTTCTTTTCTTGAATTCACAAATTTGCCTATGCCATTTGCGATATTATTAATAAAATTTCCATCGAAACTAATATAATATCAATTTTATATAATACTAATCCCCATTTGGATAAATCATCCTAGCTCTTCCATTTAGTTGATTATCAATCCAAGTCCTTATAACTATAAAATTTTGATATTACCCCTCTAATAAATTTCCTTCTCTCTACCAGTGCTGTTTTCCTTAGCCATTTCTTCTCCCATTAATTGTTTATCCAAAATAAATACTTTGATCAGCCATCAATAAGTATTGACCCTATAGATTGGGGAATAAATCTCCCAATTCTTAATAAACAAGTTGAACTTAAGGATGAAGCTCTCCTAAGCTCTGTAGATTTAGTCCTATTTACAAATATTAATCTTAAGAATCAGATAACTCTAAATCAGTTTAAAGAGTTGTTTGATTAACTAAAATATTTATCTACAATACTTGAATCAGGTAACTTTATGTTGAATTGTTTCATGTGTTGATCTTTTGTTGATACACATCCCATTTTTTAATTTTTTTCAATTTTGATAATATAAAATGATCATAAATTAGAATACTAGAACTTTAATCAACTTTTAAGATTGAAATTTGAACAAATCAAGACCAAGCATCTTAAAATTAAGTACTCTCTTATTTTGCTTATAATTTCCATTTTTAATCTATATTTTTAAACAATCACTTCAATCCAAGCAAGTTTCATTAAATGATAAGGTATTTATTAAATAAATAATAAATCAATATTGTTTCATTTAATCATATTTTGAAAAGGCTGATCAATCAAAAAAGTCACATTTATTTGAAATTTACTATATTTTGCTACTAGTATAAATGCATATATAAGATTAATTTAATTAAAAAATATTATATTTTCATTAAAATAAAAATATAATAAATAGAATCACAATATGAATTTTAGAAGAGGTTTGCAACTATTTAGATGAAGATTGTTAAGAGATAGTGTATATATTAAATCATATATAAAAATGATAAATAGATTATAAAATATTTCGTGATTGTAGAATAGGAATTGATTTAAGAGAGAGATTATTATAGAAGATTTATTTGTTAGTGTTCTTAACTTTTTTGAGTATTAAAAGATTATTGATGATTTCATTCAATGTTTTTTTCTTAATTTAGCATCAGCTCTTTATGCTTCTTCCATTTTTGTCTTCATTTTCATTGCTAATTCAAAATTTCCAGTTTTCCATGCAATCAAATCTTCTCTAAAATTAGAATCTGATGGTAAAGGATTACTATTTTATTATAATATTTATTTACTCCTCATCTTCTAATACATAAGGTTCTGTATTGATATTCCATATTTCTTAATTATCAATAAACATATTTTTATGCCATGTTCCGTGTATTTTAGAAATTGATCTAATTATTTCATTTTATTTCAATTCTTTAAATTTAAGATATCCATCTTTTTGGAATCTTCTAACAAATTCTTCATTCACTTCATAAATGAAACCTTCGAAATAATCATCCAAAAATTCTCTTCTTTTTTTCCATAGAGAACCTGGATAAGGATTTAGTTTAACTTCTGCTACTAATCTGTGCTTCAAATTAATAACATGGAATTTTCCAACCATTTAAAATAGTTTATCACCATACAATGTACCTGTGTATAATCCAGAACATGGCAAGAAAATGAGTTCATTATCGGTTTCATAAAAATAAACTTTGGTATATCCTTAATTAATTCCACTTACTGAATTAGCTGAAATATTGGCAATTGTACATAAACGATGATTCACTCTAAATGAAATAAAATTTATCTTTACCTGTATCCATTTCCATAAATTAATAGATTACTAATTGGTGGATGATGTGATACTTATTCTGCATAAATAGGACAACCATTTATAAATCCAGAATAAGTTTCTCCAAGAATAGGATTAAAAGGTTTCCACATATTTAAATATAAGATAACAGTACCATATCCATACGGTAAGAAATTTTTGAATTGAAATAAATAATCCTTAGAGACTGCTTCATCTAAATATTATAAATAAGTAAGAGAATTGGCATATCTTTATAAATTACTTTATTTCTCAAATACATAAACAGGAAGACTTATATTCATTAGAGACTTTCCAGTAGCTAAATTTGATCCGATTTATTGCAATAAATAAGAGAATACTTTTTTTTATTCTTTTAATCCAACTTAATCAACATATAACAAACCCCCTTAATTGTAATCCACTTTCCAATAATCTTTTAACAAGAAATGACCTTAAGGTGATGATTTCAAGAATTTTGGTTCTACTTTGAATGGTTATAATTGAAATTCCTTATTCAAACAAATGTTCCAATGTTTATTTTTTTGAACAAAATCTAATAGTTCCATCAGATTATTGGGTATTTTATTTTCTTCTTCAAAAGATTAATCATATTTCTCTGTGATTAAATCTTCTGAATGATTTGATAATGACATTGTAGTCTATAAATTTTGTTATTCAAAGTGAAAATCTCTAAAATTTATGATATAATTTATATGATCTATCAAACAATGATATTATTCCATATAAGCAATATTTTGAGCATCGAAAAAAGTGTTATCATCTAGTTGACAAATAATCTATAAAATGGTTTATTGAGGTATTAAATCATTTGAATAATTTTAATTTTTGATCTAATATCCATTAAAAGAATATTTTGATTTTCTAAATATCTTGGCTATTGAATAGAAGGGGTTTACTGCATTTAATTATTTTTCTATTATACAATCAGATGATTTATATCTCATAATATACATTTGCGTTTCTCTTTGAAAACCAAAAATAGATTTGACTCTAGTCTAATCCACAACCTTATAATCCTCATAATCAAACATAGTCCATTCTGCTGCTATGAATTTATTAAACCCAAAGCCTTCGTATAAAAAATGTTTAACTACTTCTACATCATTTTCTAATATTATTTGAACTTAGTATAATCCTCTTTTTGAAATACTTTTATAAACATTATTCCCCACTCTATAAAACTCTCCTTATTTAAATTTATCAACTGTTAAATCAGATAAAAACTCAGGCTAATTTATTACTTTGGGAATAATTTCAATTACATTTTGAGGATGACGATTATGAGGATAAGGATTAGTTCCGAGAATTTGCTTTTTCTCTTCTTGTTTAAAACAAGTAAAAGTCTCTTATTGATTTTTTTTTAAATTATCAGGAGATTCAGGCTATTCAGTTATTTTTTATATATCTTTATTGTTTGATTTAGTAAAGAGCCAACTATCATTATAATTATCACTTTTGCTTAAGTCTAACTGATCAGATTTATTTAAAGGAGGAGTAGATGCTTGCTATTTTGAAAACTCAACACTCATTCTTCTTGGCTAAATAGGTTTAGTATCGCAAACTCCACTTAACAAATTAAACCATTTCTTAGCATATTCTTCATCGTCTGAACCTAAAATCAATTACTTATAATGATCATATATCGCTTAATTGTGTGCAATCAAAATAAAACAATAATGCAAACTTTTGCTCTTTTTCTAACCTATCCACATTATTCCATATTTTTATAATAGCATCTCTATATTACCTTCTTTTCTAGGCACAATCAGTTTCTTGTGTGTTAAATTCAATTCTAATTTCTTTGTTCTCCATATTCCAAGTGTTTCTCCTTTCACATGTAATTCACCTAATATTTTTGAGTCATCTTCCAATTCTAAACTTTTAAACACTGAACAGAACATGCTTTTTTATGCCTCTATTGGTAAATTGAATAATCCTTATATTTCATCTACTTCAAGATCAGGATAATTTTCAGGATTTATTTCAATTTCATTGTTTTCATGATTCTTTATTGAAAATATTAAAAAGTTTAATTTCTATCTCTAAGCTTCAGGTACATTTGAACCTATACTCAAGTATTTCTAATAATATTCTTCAAACATGTTCATTATGAAGATTAATTATAATATTTATTTTCCTAAATAAATAAAACTATATTATAATTGATGACAAGTGTAAGATTATCTTAATAAAAAAAAAATTATTTATAAATTACAATTTAATTCTATTCTTTATTGCCTATTTTGATTAACTTAAATTCAATCCAACTTAAATGAACAAATGAATACTAATCATTTGATTTTTATAATTAATATTTTATATATCATATTTTCTGTAAAAATTTTTATCATATAATACAATCATCTAAGTGAATGTAATTTCAAAAACTAAATCCAAGAAAAAAAGATGCCTTATAGCCAAATAAAGGATTCATATATACAAACCAATATTAATAGCAATAATTGTTGCTGATTGACAAACATGTATATTATGATTGAAATGTATCTGAATGATGAAGTAGAATTTGTTAACAATCATATAAAACCTTAGTTATAAATATTCTAAAGAAATAGTTTGAGAGCTTTTAAATGCCTTCTAGAGCTAATTTTCACTTATTACTAAAAGTAGAAAGTTTTAATGTTTAGTAATTTGGTACCATCATCTTAATAGTAATACAATTTTGGGGTTCTCAAATAAAAACTTGATGATGTTCTTTAGCTAGAATAAATATAGCAATTATTATAAAATGGTTATTTTAATTTGAATTGTATATTACTTTGAAATACCCATACTCATTAAAAATCTAATTCTATGCAGAAAAAATGATAAATTAACATCTTATTAAATATGCAAATAATTCATTTCAGAAGTTGAGAGCTTCAAAAAGTGGAATTTTAACTATCAAAAATAATGATTAATGTTAAATTTATGTTTTAATGCAATTTAGTAGATATACTATTACATTACATTATAAAATTGCATTTACTATTTTTTTTAGTCTAAATTTGTGAAATTTTATTACAATTCTATTTTTATTTTATTTTATTCATAAGTAATATAAATACTTTATTAAATATTATTTTGATAACCTTAATATAAATCATTAAAATGTAAAAATTTTATAAAGGTTCGAATCATTATACAATAATTATTATTAATTAATACCTTTTATTATTATTATTGATTTAGACATGAACAGATACATGTATTTTAATTGTTGGGTTTATTTACTTTATTGTAGTGGATTATCAAATAAAAAATTATTTTAAACAGAGAAGCTCATAAACTTTAAATAAAAACAATAGATTTAAATTAAATCATAGTATTGAATATAACATTATTTAAGGATGGATCTACATTGTTTTGAGTATGGATTTTGTAGTAATACAATTCTTATTAAAGATTAAATATAAACCTTATCACACATTATATGATGTTGGTTAGAGTCTTTTCTGAGTTATTTTGAATTTCAACTAAAATGAATAATTTAAAGAAAATTTAAGTAATTTTAGGGTATTTTAGATTGTTTATTATATTAGGTATTTTGAGTATATATTTACTAATGCAGTGATTACTGTTTAAAAATGAATAGTATTAATTAAGAGAAGGTTTTTGAGATATTTTATTGATGACAATTTGAAAGAACAGTTTATGATGATAAATAATTGAGATTTGATTTATAGATTTGTTAATATTTAAAGGATTTGATTCTTTGGCAATTCTAATATATGTATCACAATTCGTTATTGTGATCAAAAAAACAATAATTTTATATTGAAATAATGGCAGATGAATGGACTATGAAATAGATTGATAAATACACAATTGTGAATAAAAAGTTAGGAAGTGGGGCATTTGGAACTGTGTATAGAGGATTTAAAAAAAATGATGAAACTTAGCAAGTAGCTGTAAAAGTAATGTCAATTGCAGTAACAAAATAAGATTTACAATTTAGAGTATAAAAGACTCAACAAAGATGGTGGAAAACATAAAAAGAGAGATTTCAATTTTGCAATAGGCAAATAATCCTCATATAGTAAAATTATATGATGTTGCTCGAACGCCAAATTATTTATACTTATTTTTGGAATATTGTCATGATGGGGATTTGAAAAAATATTTATCGTCGAAATATGGAAGGAGATTAAGCGAAGTAAAAGGATTTTATATATGTTTTAAATTTGTTAGATAGAAGCTGTTATCTTTCTTAAGCATCTGGTTGAAGGATTTAAGACGCTTTATTAATTAAAAATAATTCACAGAGACATTAAACCTGCAAATATATTATTACATAAAGGTATAGCTAAAATTACTGATTTTGGATTTGCTAGAGTGATTGAAACTGGAATGAATGGTAAAATAATATGAAAATAATACAAGATCCTGCTTATTTCTCAAGAGTTGGATCTCCCTTATACATGGCACCATAAATATTGGAGGGGTAACCGTTTTCTTCAAAATGCGATATTTGGTCTATGGGAGTGATGTTGTTTGAAATGCTTTATGGAAAGCCTCCTTGGGATGGAGATAATCAATACAATTTACTCTAGAATATAAAGAAAACTGTATTAGTTATACCTGAAAGTCCAGTAAGAAGTGAAAAAATAAAATAATTATTGAGACACATGTTGGTAGTACAAGAAAAAGTAAGGAATTTTCAATATATATTAATTATTTTAGGATAGATATTCATGGGAATAGATTTTTAACCATGAAATTATATAGATACAAGAAGCTTAGATTAAAAATAATTTAGAGTAATTGATGAAAGTAAAAGATGAATTATCTCGTTCGGAAAGTCTAAATAAACTATATTTAGAAATGAATTTAGTTGTTGGTTATTTGGATTAGATGGAGTAAATTGTTTAGGAATAATTTATTCCTTTAGTAACTCAAGGAAACGAAGAGTAATAATCGATTGATGATATAAATGACGAAAAAGTATTAAATTTATTCATAACTCGAAGGGATTAAAAATTATTAATTAATATGAGACTGAATAAAAACGAAGAAAAGCTATGTTAAAATATAATACTTACTTTTTATTTGAAAGAAATATAGCCTTCTTTTTCAATTATGTTATTTAAAAAATAATCAAAATGTCTCATTAAGGAATGCTTAAATTGACCCAAGAATTATATTATTCAACTATTTTTTGTATATCAAAAAATTAAAATGTTCATCTTAAAAGAATGTATGATTAATTAATGTCAACAAATCCAGATAAATTTGATAGAGAAACTTGGGGTAGATACCTAATAAGTTAAGAATATAAAAAAATATTAACTATTACTAAAAATGACATTAAGCATACTGAAGATTTTTATTTGGAAATATACAAAAAGCAAAAACAAATAATAGATAAAGAACTAACCTAATCTGACAATAAAAGGGCTTCAAAAATTAAGTAAGTTTTGGATGTTAACTTTGATTAAAATACTTTCTTCTAATAACTCTATCAACAAGTTGTACAAGAAGCCTTAGATAATATTAAGACGTCAATTAATTAAACGAAAGATTCTGATCCTATATATAAAGATTTACTATAATTGAAATGGTTTTTTATAATCTGTTTGAATCCATACTTAGAATTTAAAGATGTTAACATGGATTTCAATCAATTTTATGAAGAGATGTAAACACAATCCTCTTCTTCATTATTAGAAAAAATTGGAAACAGACTAGATACATGAAAATTTTATTAATAATTTAATTCTATGATAATCTATTATACCTGAAAATATTTTAAATACTCTTTCAATATCTAATAAATAAACTTAACAATCTTTTGTTTTAAATTGTTTAAAGATTAAAAAATTCTATTACAAGTTATCATTTATCTCAAAAAATTTACATGTAATTATAGAAATTTCAAAATCAAATTCTGAAAAATATGTAATTTCATTATTTTTAAACACTATTTTAGTTAAGTATAATTTAAATGTTATAATTTAGTATGCTTTTACTTATATCTTATTTTGGATAAGTTTTAAGATATTGTGAAATATATTATTATATATTCAATAAAAAATATTCTTCTAACAATTTGATTAAAAATTAAATTATTTTTATTTATCAATCTAAAAGATTCTAGAAATTTCATTAGATTAGTTTATTTTACTTAGTATGAAATTAATATCTATAATATGTAAATAAAATATAATTATATAATAGTTAATCATATATTTTCTTTTCTAAAATTTGGGTCATCTTAAAGTATATCTGAAATTTAATTAACTAATTCTGTCTAAGCTTCTTGATTAGTTTCTTAAGTAGTAGTTGAGTATTTTTTGAATTCATTTACTAACTTGTTTTGCATTTATTAAAATATTTAACCAGTTGAAGTTTGATTATTTTTTAACTCTTCTTACTCTTTTGATTCTTACTTTTATGTAGATTATTAAGCATTTTTGAATTGTAATCTAAATACATTGGACAAATTTTCAGGTATATTCTCATCAATTTACAATTCCTCGATGAATCCTGTTTCGACTCTGAATAACCATCCATGCACCATAACAGCTAAAAAATTAATAAGATATTATACGATGTCCATCTTGCCATGATTTTTGAACGATTGGATTTTTCCACATATTAAGTACTTATTCTCTAACATTTAAACAAGATAAGCAAGCTACTCTATCGTCTTCATTTTCTAGTTGATTAACAAGATGTTAATTTTTCTCATAAACATGTTTAATATTATTGAGCCAAAGATCTAGTAATCCACCTACGGAATCCTATTTCATGGCAGCTTTAACTCCTCCGCAGAAAGTATGACCCATAATTATTATGTTATGAACTTTTAGATGTTCTACAGCATATTATACTACACAATTTAACTAATGTAAATTCATATACAATTACATTCAAATCTGTGATGTTAACCACATTAGCGATATTACGATGGATGAAGATTTCACCTGGATCTGTCTCAGTTAATTCATTAGGTGGTGCTCTGGAATCAGAACATCCGATTAAGAGATATTTAGGACTTTAGCCTTTTGCTAATCTAGTAAAATAGTCTGGATCTTAGGCAAGTTTCTTAGTAACATAGTTTTTATTTCCTTGGAGAGCCTTTGAGTATTTCTAGATCTCTGATATTCCTTATTAAACAATTGAATTTTGCATAATTTATAATGTAATTTAGATATAACAATTTAATTTATAAATTTCATACGTTAAATCAGAATTAATTTATTCTTAATTTTGTGGCATATTAAATTGAAACTGTTTAATAATAATTGCTTTTTAATTTAATATTTTATATTATCTATATTAAAGGAATATCTCTAAATGACTAGCCAATTTAATTTGAATGAGTGAAATGAACATGAAAATGATAAAATGATGGGAGATAATGAACAAAAGCTTTGATGAATTTCGAATCTAATTAATAGATTTTGGAAATTATCCTTAATCCTTCACTATACATATCTTCCAACATTTATAGATGATCTTAATTTAAATCTCTCAATGATTTTATATCTCTTTAAAATGGAAGTGCCAATAAATGTAAATTTTACAAATCTTAAGAATTCACAAACACATAATCCTTTATTATTAAGAAATTGTCATTTTCAAATACGATATTTTCAATTTCTTTTTTCTTTTCTAAAATATTATATAGCCAATCTAGAGGCATTTAAATTATTTATTATTAAAGGAACATTTCGTAAGTTTCTTCTACAATGATTTATTCAGATTTTGAATATTTATCAATATGTGCTTAATTTACCGGAGTAATTAATTCGCAATCTATTTGAGATTATTATTAGCAAGTGTATTTTGTGTATATATCATTATGAAAATATTAAAGGGTTTAATCAAATACTAATGGTTGGACTTATTTTTCGAATGGTGTTTTTTGTAAAATTAGTATTGATTATTAATCATTTATGTATCCCAATAGGATAAGTTTTTTTGTATTGTCGTCCCAATTAATTACTTAAGAAGGTCTAAAATTTTGAAGTAAATTATCGTTCATTCTAATAAGAAATATTATTTCTAATATTCTTTAAATAAAAACAACTAATTTTAATCAAAAGAATTGCAATAATCAGAAGTTTCAATGAATGAAAATGAAAAGAAGTATTCTTTGCCACCTCTTCGTGTGTCTGAGCTGTAAGACCTGCTTCGACAATCAAATGAACAGCATAAAAAGGATATAATTTATAGTTATAGGGATACGAAGTAAAAAAGACAAAAAGAAATTGCTCAATTAGAGAAATATAGAACTGTAGAAAGAAAAGGTATTTTATTGGATAGGAAATTAGCATTTAATTCTTAAAATAAATATGAAGGAAGACCATTTGAAAAGAGTTTAGATATTTTTTTATGCAAAGAACCGTTGATTGATGATTTTTTAAAACGACATATAATTGCCCCACATAGAAATTTAGAGAAGGGTTTAAAGGACAGTAAATATATAATGTTATCTTGTAGTTAAGACAGGTAAAAAATAATATTTAGATGGAAAATGCTTTGGTGATATTCCTCAAAACAAGTTAAGTTAAAAAGAGAAGCAATATAAAGAATATTGGGATTAATACAATAAACAATTATCGGAATAAAGATATAAAATACTTCTGGATTCATAAACAGGGTTACAGAAGAAAATAAATTAATAAAAGAGACTAAAAGCACTAAAAATATTTGTGCCCAATAATTATTAACCTGGATATTTTAATGATCATCCTTCATAAATCTTAAGTTTCACGTATTTTATACATTAATTTAGTGAAATGCACAAACATTCTTAACCTTAAATATGGAGTCCAAATAGTTTCTACGGTGATTCATTTGATGAAAATCTAAAGCAACAATAATCAAAAAGCAATCTAAAACTGAGCAATAGTATCTTAAAAGATTAAAGTAAATAATCAATAAAGATTGTTTGAATAAAAATAAGATAATTTTATTTAATTCAATATGATCACTAATTAGTAATTTATTTTATTGAGTTTCTTAGAGTAATTTGTTAATTCTGAAATATTTTAAATAAATATAAGTGAGTTTACTCTAATTTAATTAATAAAATGTTATTTAATATTAAATTCTAATTCAATTTTATGAATCCTATAGTAAATAACATTATAATTATGAATAAAATAAAAATAGTTGAAAAATGAATTAAGAATATATTGACCTCGGCTTCTTCATTAAGAGAAATGTATGATAACAATTAACTTTGGGAGTATAGCTCAGTTGGGAGAGCGTAAGACTGAAGATCTTAATGTCATGGGTTCGATCCCCATTGTTCCCATTTTTTTTTAATTATATTATATAACATTTTTTTTAATTATTATTATTATTTCTACATATAAATATAAATATATATATATAAATATAACATTATTAAATAAAATTAATAATTATAAATAATTTATATTTCAAATGCAAATTGAGAGAAGTATTAGTATTTTAGTATCATGAAATAAAAGAGGAAGAAGATTAATATTTAATGGAGAGTTTATGATGTATTTTTATACAATAATAAATGAACATCATCGATATGTTTCATTATTATTCAACTGCTTGTTGTTCAGCTTAGGCTTCTTCTTCTTCATAATATTCTTCCTCTTGTCCTGCTTAAGATCTAAGATATTTATAAAATAATTAATGTTACTTCATCCAATTGATCATGGGTTCACTCAATTATCTATAATGATTGTCTAATTATTCATTATATAAGAAATCTTATTTAGCTTCATTTTTCCAATCTTCGTTGTTTTCAAACCATTTCATCAAATATTATTCATCAACATAGGAGTAATCATAATATCCTTTTAAAACTGTTCCAAAATATTTATCATCAATGTTTCTTTTTTTCATCAAATGTTAAATATTCAATATCATGTGACATTGAGATAATTATGGATCTAGATCATTGTAATAGGTAGTTAATAAATCATAATTTCTTTCAAATGCTTTGGTTGGGTTTTCATCGAACATACTTTAAAATATTAAGTAACAAACTCTGTCTTTAAGATGTCTGTCCAAATTGAATTTCTTGATGTCTTGTGTCAACATCATATCAGCGACATCGTTGTCAATTTTGTCATTAACAACTAATTTATTATAAGTGTCTCTTAATTGATTCAAAAATGATTCGAGTAATTCAGAATCTATTCCTACTTCATCAGCCAATATTTTCTTCTTTTTCTATTTGTCTTCCTTGTTTCCACTCTACCCTTCACTATTAATCATTTAAACTTCTTCCTAGACATTTCTTATTGATTAATTTCCATCAGGTGGATTCTTTAAAATATAACTTGCTAATCTATGAGCATTGTCTAAATCACTAACATGACCACAAGAATCACACTGCCCATAAATTATCTTGCCTCCTTTGATTTTCATATACATTTCTGGATATCTACATTTTTAACAAAGAATATATTTTTCAATGAATTTATCTAATTATTTTCTAATTTAATCATCTTAAAAGGCGCCATTTATAATGCATGTAACATCGTTGTCATTTTTAAATTTATAAGATGTTTAGGAACCAAATTCGAAACCCAAATATTTTAAAGGATCTAAGTTAAATAAAAGTGATAACATTGATCATGGCATTTTAAAGCTTTTGCTATCTCGTGTAAATTCATAATATTTGTTTTAATACCATTTCCTCTACCTTCAATCTTAAGTTAAGGTTTTGGCATCTTGTATCTATAGTTTGAGTCTTCAATATAAGAAGGTATATTCACAAAGACAGTCTTAATCATTAATTAAATTAATAAAGAATTTATTTTATTTAATATCATCTTAAACTATAAGATAATCACATTACTAAATCTTTATCATTATGATTTTTCTAACTTAATTAAAATTCACTTAACTTCTTAATATTCCTTTTATTCTTACATTCATTTTCACAAACATTTAAATTAATTATTCACTATCAATATATCTAACCTAGATATTATCATATATTTACATATAATAAATAAATCGCTTTATTATTCTAATTTAATTTATGAAAATAATCTATCATCTCATTTATCTATATATTAAAAATATTTACTTTTTATTTACATACATCAATCAAATTAGGGTTTTCAGTTATGATAGCTTAAAATCAACTTATATTATATATCTTGAACTATCCCAAATCAATCAGAGTAAATAATTTCATACTGAATAATATTACAATTGTTTCTATTTCTAATTTCATTATACATAATTTGTTTTGATTTTATATTAAATAATTCAAATAAACCCTTTTTAAGAAATTGATCGAAACTATTTATTATTCTAACTGAACTAATATATTTATTAGGATTTAAATTTTAAAAAAGGAACATATCAGACTCTTTTAATTAATTTTAATGATAGATTTATTTTAGTTTATATTTTGAAGATAATCTATATAAGAATAATTAAATTTAGTATTTGTTTGATATCGTGATTTGAATCTAATTTTATTAATTAATTAAGATAATAATTATAAGAACATATATGAAAGGATTAATCAAAATATTTTTTGGTATGGAATGATTTATCTAAATTCAAATCCTTTAATTTTGATTTTATCTCTTATTTGATCTATATATATCATAACTGTTTAACAAAATCTAATTTTCATTTTCTTTTGTGAGTATAGATAATTGGGATACTCAATCTTTTCTTATTGTTTACATTCAAATGTTTTATTGGAACCAAATATAGAGTTGAATAATTTATTGGCTGCAATAATTAAAGCAGATACAGAATCTGATTCAAAAAGGCTTTCTTTATGAAGAAAGGAAAAATAGTATTCTGTTTTGTTTTGATATACCTTTTGCTTAACTATATTGATTAATAAATTCAATTGTTTTAGTAATAAATAAATTATTGTTTATGATATTAATATGATTACGATGGGAATGAAAATAATTATAAAGATAGTCTGTTAGACTGCTCTTTTTTATAGTTCTTGTTGTAAGTCAAAATGATCATTACTCTCTTAATAAAACGTCTTAGTTTCAATAAGAACAACTAAAATAAGTTGAGAATTGGCTAAATTTGTTGATTTGATAATTTGATTATCTTTAAGTTTTGTATTATATCTACATAATATTTAATTATCAAACTATAAGTTTTGGCAATTATTTTCAAATGTTAATCCATTGTGTTTATTTATTAATTAAAGAAAATCATTACTATCGAATCCAGTAATATTTGAATCATTGAAATAGTATACTGATAAATTCACTTAATTGTAAAGTAATGAATAAAAGATTTTTCCTTCAGTATCTATGACATAGAGAGTAGTATTCGAATTTTGATTCGATGCTATTGATGCATAACCAAAATCAATGTCTTTGGCAACAAGTCCTACTATATTGTCATAATGGTCAACTAATGATATCATCATGGGTATTTTAATTTTACCTGATACAACTTTGTAAGGACTTGCAAAATAATAATTATCTTTAACTGAATCATTTTTTATTTTTTCTTAAAACTCAATATAATACGATCTTTATTTTGGAACAAAAGTATTTGGAAAAGGAATTCCAGTTGTAATACAATAAAATTAAAAATCATTATCTAAAAAGTAATATAACGGAGCAGAATATGTGTGATCAAGAGCGATCCTAAAGGAAGTAAGAATAAATGTTGTTGCTATCAAACTCTAAACTTCTGCATCCAAATTGTCTCCTAAAGGAACTCCAAATATCCCACAAGTAGTAGCAGATATGAAGCAATAAGAATCAACATCTGATTAATTGTTTAAACACATTTAAGGCTTGGGAAAATATTAATTTTCTATAGAATGATGAAGCAAATGATCAAAGTATTTATAAATTGTTCTTGTTGAATTTATCTAATTTTAGGTCATTTAAAACATTCTTTCCATACTTCTTTTATAAATCCAGATGTTGTCAAGCTATTAAGAAGTTTACTTTATAAATATTTCATTTGATATTGACTTCAAACTTTCTTAAATATAGATTTAAGTTTGCGTGATTATTACAATCAAAATTGTAAATATAATCGCCCATATTAAGAAAGAAGCCATTAGAATTTGATTCCTTATTGTCCAATTTCTATTTATGTACCAAAAATTAAGAGCTTTCAACTTAGTTAAGATCATGAATTAAAAATATTATATGTTTATGTTATATGTTTATAATATATTTTAAATTTGGATCTATTATACATTGTATATTTTATCTTTACTATCGTATGATTTTAGTTACAACCTTGTTCAACAATCAAATGCTTAATTTTGCAATTCTTAATTTAAATTAAAATTTTAAATAAATAATGTGAATCTAATACGCAAATCTATTTAGTCCTTATTGATATAACTTCGTTAGAAATTTAAGCGAATATAACAATGTAAATTTCACTATAATAGGTTATAAAACTATAAAAAATTTTATATTATTAAAATGTCATTTTGAACAAATTTTTGGGGTTTGTCCTTATGAATTTAGATAAATCATAAATGATTTGCTTACAATTTGGAACTTGATTTATTAGTTCAAATTTAAACACTTTTATTTTATGTTATAATTTTAATCCTGAAAACTAATTAAAAAAATGAAAGTTTATTCATGTTTTTAAATTTTTTAAAATGCTACAGAAATAAATTATTTAGTGTATAAATATATAAATTAATAAAATTAAGTTTATATTTATATATTTGAATAATATGTAAATTCATTTTCTTTAAGTATTTTCATCAATTTGTTGATCCTTTTAAGCTTTTAATAAAATAAATAATTACAATTTAGATAGTAGGAGATAAAGGATCCGCTTTCCTATATTAAGGACTCAGCTTTTGAGTAACTTTTATCACAAGCATTGAGGATAACTGCAACATCTTCATCATTAGCTGTAGGAAAATAAGTCTTTAAGTGTTCATATAGTTTCAAAACTATGATTGTTTAATAAATGATATTTATTTACATTGATCTTCATTTCTCTCATATACTTTAATTAATCTTACTTTTACACTAGATTGAGGAAATTAAATTTATTATCTTGTATTACTTATCTAAACTTGTTTAATGCATCGAAATGTTTTTTTTGTAGGCTATCTTTTTATTCTATTTTTTCTTTTCTTCTATTTTTATTATATAAGTTTTTAAGGTTTATGAATAACTCTTTTTGGTAATTAAGGAGGTGGTGAGCTCTCATAATCATAAAGTTTTCCTTATTCTTCAAGTTAATCTAGATTCAGCATTTTAGGCATTTGTTTCTTAGTCTAAATACTTTGAATTGGTTATGGCGGAGGCGTTGCTATTTTCTATTCTGGTATACTTTCCTCATCATCAGAAATAGTAATATAATTTTGTTGTTGTACAGGTATTTGTGTTTAATTGAATACAGCTGGTCTAAATTGTTGGATTTAATTATTCAAAGGAAAGTAATATTAATTGTAGTATGGCATATATTACATTGGAATATATGGATAAGACAGATATGAAGGTTTATAGAAATGAGAATTTTAGTACATCAGAATTAGCAATGCGATTTTGGTTTATTAATTTATTTTAATCCGAAAAAAAATTAAGATGATTCGTTTTTAAATCTTATTTTTAAAACAGAAAATGAAATTGATTAAATAAACTTCAATCTCTAACAAGTTTCCTTAGTTTTTAATATACTCTGACTCTATAACAAACAAACTATTAATATTTAAGATACAGAAATCTTTTGGTTTCTGGATTTTTGAATATTTATATGTCTCTTTGTCATTTGATCATTCAAACAACAAAAGAATCTATTCTCGTTTCAAGTAAATACAATTTCAAGAAATTAACTAAAAACAAAAATAATATGATAAATATTAATTCCAGAATTAATCAAATCCTATATACATATATTTCAAAAATATTGTTTGTAGAATGTCAAAGATGATAAAAAGCACTCATTATATTATATATTTTCAATCATCCATTAATAATATCTTTAATTTACTTAAATTACATTGATCAGATAATAATGGATTAGTCTTATGTGATACATTTCAATTCAATATTAATTCAAATTTTCATTGATTTTACTCTTTTTGTTTATAATAAAAGCGCTTTACTTTTGAAATATATGTAAAACATTATTTGTTATCATTAAGGATGGATAAAAGTAGAATAAATAGTTTTTTCAACTTAGATTTATCAGGAGAAGTATGAGATAATCGAATAAGAAGCATAAACTTCAATTATAGAGTAGTTAGTAAGTATCTTAAATATTTTATCTAAATTCTTATTATTTTATAAAAATTTAAATAATATATTACAATCAAATTTAAGGCAATTCAGATTAGCTTTTCTTTTTTAATTCTTGAGAATTACACATTTTAATTTCTAGAGCACTCATTTACTCATGATCTTCAACAGATACTGACAGTTAATTTTCAGAGAATAATGGATTTCCAGAAAGCATTGGATTTTCACAAACTAGAGGATTTGCCAATTCATCATCATCAATATTTGGATTACTATTTAATTGAATTTCTGGAATATAGAAAGGTGCATATATTTATTGTAATAGAATTCTAGGAGAACGATTTTATTTAGTTATAAGAGCTTATAAGTGATCTATTTCAATTTTACTAAAATGTATATCTAAATAATTAAGAATGTCGATGTACACCTAATGATTAAATTTTTGTTACTTCGATATTCATATATCCATTTGTGAATGTTTCAGGATATTTTTTCATTAGTATCTCTTATAACTCTTATTTCTTATTCATTATAGTAAAATTTATTGAATCTAATTATTAAGGTCTTAAAATAATATAATTTTCCATCAAATTTTTAAATATACTTCTAACCCTACTGCTAGTTGTACTTTCGCTTTCATCTTCAATATCAGCAAGATAAGCTGCTAACATATGAATTTCATTTGAATCTTCTAAACCAAAAATATTTTAATGTAAATTTTCTTCCAATTAATTAAAAGTCATAATTTCACTTGTAAGAAGGTACTTTTCTACATCATTTAAATTCTTCTTTAGCCCAATTAATCTTAGACGTACTTTTTTAGCAATAGGTAAAATATCATTTTTATCTACAGTAATATTCTTTTTAATTTGAATTTCATTTTCATCATTTTTTTGTTCTAATTCATCAGAAATTTAAGGATTTTTCAAGACAACTGTTCTTCTTAGATATCGTTGTTATTAATATTATGATTGTAATGATTAGTGCTATTGCTTTTCTTATTCAAGTTGCATCTCTAAATTTGAAATTTACTTTTACAATTCTTTACTTTTTTTTTCTAAAAAGGCAATCTTATCTTAATCTTCTTATTATAAGCTATTATATTTGTTCTCCCAATTTTTTAATTTAGATTAATAATTTCTTATATCAATTTTAGCTTGTTCTAATTCTATTATCACTTTCTCATCTAGCTTTTAAATATCACGATATGAAGGCTTGTTATCATTTGAAATATTTTTTCTTTTCAAGATATCAATTTCAGAAATTAATTATTAGTTTAAACCTTTAAGCTTTTGTAATTAAACTGTTTAAGCATTCAACTTGATGGTCAATTTATTGTTTATTTTCTAAACTTACTAAAACTTATTCTTACTTAAAGTTCTTCATTTTATTTTTCAAATTATTCTAAAATCTTGGTTAAATGAACATTATCATCAGACAATCGCATACAATAAATATCAATATTCTATTATTCAATAGGATATTTGAGTTATTTCAGATAATTTTGAGTTTATCCTAACTCCTCTTTCAATTTTTAATTCTCTTCCTAATTGGCCTTATAAATAAATACCTAAATTGATGCAAGTCTTTCTAAATAACTTTATTTTAATCTTGAATAATTATATGTTGGACTGGTTTCATCTCTTTAAAATTATGTTACTTCTTTTTTGAAATATTATAATTATGATTGTTATTTGCGGAGACTTTAAATCAAATTATTCTTTTCCTATTTAAGTTACTAAATTTCTTCAAACATTGTTTCTTTATCTTTAAGATAAATTGATTTTAATCTTTAATCTTCTAAAGTTAAGTTACGTTTGAATATTGTTCCAAAATGCTTAGGACTATTTATAGATGCTGTCTTTTAAGTAACTAAATTTTGAATCATTTAATATTTAAATTGAATATATACAGCATATTATATTAAAATATATATAGACATTTATAAAAAAATTTAAAAGTGTTTTTTCTCATATCAATATAAATAAAGCGTAATACTATATAAGTAAATGCATTTTTATATAAAATTTAATAAATTTCTTTAAAAAAATCTAGGATTTGCATAATTTTATTATTTAATTAGATTGAAAAAGTATTCCCATCTTAGACTCTCAAAAATTTATTCATTATTAAAAATAATTTTTTATAATTTTAAACAAATTAATGAATTCAGAATATCCCATAATTTCATGGAAAGAATTAATAAAGCACTTTAAGAGAACTTCATTATGGGTTGTAGTAGAAGGGATGGTGTATGATGTGACTACTTATTTGGATAAACATCCAGGAGGAGAGGAGATATTACGGAAATGTGGAGCAAAGGATGCCACAGAATAATTTTTAGAATATAATCATTCTAATTATGCAAGATCAATACTTGCTTCTAGATTGGTTGGATAATTAACAAATGAGCCACCACCTGAAAATTATGCATAATTACTTAAAGAGAGGAAATAAAGAGTAAGAGTAAATTCAAAATACAGATTAAAAATCCATACAAAGCAATCACTTGGGAGGAATTAGCTTGTCATAATAGAGAAGATGATGCATGGATTGTAATAGATGATGATGTGTATGATGTTACTGACTTTTTGGGTTAACATCCTGGAGGAATGAAGTTGCTATTAGATAAAGCTGGAGACGATGCATCTTCATTTTTTTACAGAGTCAATCACTCTTAAAAAGCTCGTTAAATAATGAGTGAATTACAAGTAGGCATAATAATAGGTATTTGATGTTAAATTATAAATAGGGATTAAACCAAAAAAGAAGGAAAAACAAGCCCCAACTAATTCAATATTAATATTGTTTATCATAATAATATTTTTTGTACTAATTTACATATTGTTACGCTGACAATTGGTATTAATATATATATAAAATTCATATATATAAAAAAATTATTAAAAAAAAAAAACATAACACAAATTTACAATGATGAAACAAAAGCTATTAATACATTATTAAAAGTGAATGATGGAACTCTAAAATATTAATAGAAAACTATTTATCTTCGTTTTGTTTTGATAGATTGGGCAAAATATATTTTATTTTTTTCATACTTAAATAGAAATTTTATGGATTTTTTTATACTATTTGAAAAATTCTTAATAAAAAATTCTATATAATTAAATGATGGATAGTTATATAGAATTAAGATAGAATATGAATTAGTTTTAAGTAATAATTGTAATTTAAAATATATTTTTGATGAGTAAACAATGTAATATGCAAGATTATGATTGGTTGATAAAGGTTATTGTGATGGGGGACTCAGGAGTTGGTAAGACAAATATATTGTCAATGTATTGTAATTCAAAATTTTCAGTAAGTTATACTACATCTCTGGGATGTGATGTTAATATAAAGATCATTAATGTTAAGGGAAAGAAATTGAAATTGCAATTGTGGGACACTGCAGGATAAGAGAGATTTAGAAATATAACAAATCAATATATAAAGGGATCATAAGGAGTAGCAATATTATTAGATTTTAGGCCATTTTAGTATACAGTATAAATGATAGAAGATCATTTTAGCATATAGATGGATGGATTAGGGTATATAATTTACATATGAATAGTAAATATAAGAGAAAGTCGATCTAAATGATATTCAATAGGTGTTGGTAGGGAATAAAGTTGACATGACTGCAGAGAGATAAGTAACCTTTGAGGAAGGAATGAAATTATCTCGATTTTATGGGATTCCATTCTTTGAAACATCTGCTAAAAACAATATCAATATTGATGAAGCATTCCTTAGTTTGGGCTCAGCAATTCTATCATCTCTGGATAAAGGGGAAGCCATTGATGATGATAGAAAATTATTATAAGTAAAATCTAAACATAAAGTAATACATAAAAAATAAGTATTAGACCTGTTGCTGATATTATAATATTATTACAACCTGATTTACATTTACTTTTTATCACTTTACTTCTTTTTTTCTTTTCTTAATTTCAAGTTCTCATATACATATTCTTCATTAAATTAAAATGCAAGATAAATCGAATACAAATTCAAGTGTCATTGAATCTTAATCTCCAAAGAAGCTTTAAGATAATAATGGAGAGAAAAAGAAGCGATCCAGAACTCGTAAATACAGTGATGCTTAGCGTGAACACAAGTGTGAGTGCGGAAAGTCATACTTAAGTTATCCTGCACTCTACACACATGTGAAACAGAAACATAGTGGGGTATGCTATTAATCTAATATTATAGTAATCTTCTAAGAACCTAGATGAGCAAAGGTTGGAATCAACATATTCGGAGTCACAAACTCAAGACATCTTTACTACTCTTGCAAACGCCTTAGGTAAGGAGGAAGATAAGTCGCAAGCATCCTTAAGTATTCAAGATATGTATGATCTAATAATGTGGGAAGTGCAGTTATCAATTATGGAGACTGAGAATAAAGACATCAAATTGGATTATTATCATGAACTCTTGAAATAAACTCAACCTACTGATGTAAATACTCCCCAAGATGCATTTATAAGGTTTATTCATGAAGTCAAAGGAGTCCTTAGTTATGAACAGATGAAACTTATCTTTCTCTTTGTATACTCCTTTCGAAAACTTCTACTTGACTATCCAGACTGTCCTACTAGTGGATTAGTTGAAAAAGCTAACTAATTAGTTTGTTCTCAATTAGATAAAGTACTTTAAAGCATTCAATAACTTTCAAATCGAAATTACATAGTACATTTGAGCAGAGTACCTAATCTAAGAGAAGCAATGATCCAAATAGTACTTGGATTTTGTAACTGGCTATATGCTCGTCATTTGACTGATGACAAATTACTTCTGAAGAGCGATTCTGATTGATTTTTTTATATCAAAAATAGAAATCATTCTTGAGAAGCAATTTCTCTCTTCTCGTATGAAATATTTTTTTTTTTTAATCTTCATTTTAGTTCCCAATCAAATATGCGAAATGAATTGAGTAATCTAATTTTAATATATATATATAGATAGATCATTAATGTTATAACACTGGGGCTGCAGATTCTTCTTCAGGATCATCTAATGGTTTATGCCATCTTACTGTAATACCTTTTAACTTGCCCTATAAATCGTTTAAAAAATAAATAAATACATCAAAATTTTCAAACGAATCAAATTTCACTAAAGAAAATTTGAAATTCTTTGGAATTACATGTCTTGAAACATTAGTGAACTCTTAAATTCCCTTCTCACTTTTTATAAAGAAATGAGTAATATCATCTTAATGACTAAGATACACAAATACCCATTATTCCATTTCAATATCACAACTTTACCAAATGGTTTGTGCTTTCTTGCCAAATGAATAACTTCCAAATGTTATTTGATTTGATTTAGCTAAAACTAACAGTGTATTAAAATTAAGATCAGTTGATAATTTCATTACTCCCTACAAAGAATCTAACACACCTTCATTCTTTTTATATAACCAAATCCAACCAGATATTGAATAAGTTGTTTCTTCAGCATATGAAAATTCTTAAACAAATGAAATATCTTCATCTATTTATGTGTCGCAACCATTCCATTTGAATTCTTCCACTTTTAATTCAACATCAGGTAAACGCAAATGCAATTTGTTCACCATTGTAGCCACTTTCTAAGTATCATCCAAATATGCACCATCTCCTAAAAATACACGTAAATCATATAATTGCCCTTTAAATGATTAGAATCCAAATTCGGGTTTATTTATAATTAATTATGCATATCCTAATATATCATGTTCAATCTCATCAATAATAGTATGCTCAGCTTTTTATTATTACTTATGAATCACTGTGGCAAAAAGTTAACCTTCTTTGTAAGCGAAATATATATAATTCCAATCTCCCTCAATAAATTCATATGGTATTTAAGTATTTATTGCAGTAAGCTTTTGTTTTTTATCATATGTACTAAATTCATAATTTTTATTTGTAAGATAAGAAAATAATACTCTGTCTCCAAACTAAGCTTTGTCTTCATATTGTTTTCTACTGGTAAATCTATAAATATTATGAAATTGAATTTGTTTGCACTCATAAAACTCAGCCTTCCATCTTGTCCAAACTCCAATAGCATACTCATTGATCGCATTATGGAACTCAACAGGTGTAATATCATCATTCTAAAACCATATTTCTCTTTAATTGTTTTTGATATTAAAATAATTTGGTAATTTATCTTAATATAAGGGTTTATTTAATTGAATAATTGAATGATATCCATATAAGAATTACCATTATTGTTAGACTCCATGAAAATTGATATTGTCTAGATCTTTACCATACATGATACCTAAATAGTTAGTCTCCATATGCCAAATATTACTAAGTACTCTAATTTCATCAGATTAGAATTATTTCAGTAGAATTTAAACAGTTTATTCTAAGTCATCATAACTCATATAAACATAATGCCAAATGACAGGAGAATCCATTTCAATAGAATTTTCTATTATTTTATGTTCATTAACATTTTGTAATTCAAATAAAGTATAAGTTTAGAACTTGATGAATTATTAATCACAGACTTAGATCAGCATAGTTCTATCTCCTTATAATAATTTATCGTTCAACTTTTCATTCTCATATAAACGTATTAATGTTTAACAAGAAATCTCTTATTCAAATTTACTTAGAGGGGAATAATTCAATTTAAACCATCCACAAATTGAATACTAACCAATATTATGAAAATCATGTTGTGTGAATTCTTGATCCAATTCTATTATTCCATTTTTTTATTTGTATAAATATTCTAATGTTTATTCTTCTGGAATCTAATATTAAATCATGAAATCTGATAATTTAGATTCTAAAAAGGATCCACTCTATCCAAAAGATCCACTACCAATCATTATTGCAATATTTAATAATTAACCATTGAATCCAATAACATTTTCTTCTGATCCAAAAATTACTTTGACAAAATCTGTCAAGGGATTTTATAATAAATTTTCATTTGAATTCTGTTTTTCTTCATTACCATTATATATAAAGAATTTAGCAATTTATAATTTCCTTTTATATCCAGCATGTAAGTAATACCATCTATTTTCTAATCTCTCTATTTCTATAATACTATATTCATTCGGTGCATTATCATTAATATCATAAGTATTAAAACTAATAGAATCTTTTAATCCATATGCACTAATTAATCTGTCTTCTAATTTTATTTAACCATCATTCACTTAATTATTTGTAGTCATTCTAAATATTTAAAATTATTCTGGTTTTCTATAAACTCTTTCAGGATATGTAGAACTAAACTTAAACCAAAATGACACTGCATATTCACTCATTGAATCAACTTCATTAAATACAAATATCTATGAATCCTCAACATTTTCAACTTCCTTTATAACTTTTGGTAGTTGTTTATTACCAGCAATATATGATGATAATTTTAAAAAGTTTTCATCAGTAAAACTTCCTTGTCCTAAAATCAATTTTACATGCGAAATCATCGTGTTTGAACTTTGATCATTGAAATCTTTCATTAAATAAAGCCACAGCTTATCACTTATTGCATGAATTATATTCTCTTTATTCTATTAACAAATGTAATCATCAATTTTAAAATATGTTATGAGTTTCTATTCTATTTTTGAATAACTTTAATATGAAAATGCCCACATATTCTAATGATACAATTCTATCTTGCATTATTAAGCAACTAAAGTATCTATTTAGTCCATATCTAACAAGCTATAAGTACTATATTCAACATAATTTAAATAAGTTGACAAATGAAATACACGATCTCCCAATTACTTTTTATCTGCTAGATGTTCATTTTAAGTTATTCTATAAAGGAATGAATTTTCAGTCATTTTGAACCACATTTGAATTGAGTATTAATTTGTTAATCCTTCTAAATGTATTGGATTATCTCCATTATAAGTATTAGTTCTATCTTCAACAATAGAAATCACATTGTCTATATAAATTTAAGTTGGTTTAGTATTGATTTTATTAATCATAAATATAAGTTGTTCTTCATTTATAAAGGCTCCATTTCCTAAATACAATCTTATTCCAGCAATTAAACCATTAAATTAAGGATAATTTTTAGAGGCTTTTCCAAACTAAAGGTTGAGATGATTTCTAATGAATGGATGTAAAACATTTTATTTAATTTATCTAATACCGTTATAATCAACAACAAATCCTACAGTTTATCCTATTTCTTATTATTATCTTTAATAAGCATAATAGATAAATATCCATTCACTTTCATGATAAGCATTATAGTTTAATTCTTCTGAATTCTCTAAAGAGATAAATTAATAATTGCCAACGTTGATAATAACACTTAAGAGATGATCCAGTTATTCCAAATACAATCTAGCAATGCCCATCAATTTGGGTTTGTTTAGATTGATTGTACTAGCATAGTGTTTATATTGAATCCATAAACCATAACCATACTCATATAATCCATCTAATTACAAATCCTCACTTTATTATAGTGATATTTATTATGATTAGCAATCCAATATGTCTGAATGTTCTTTCATCTATTGTGCTTATTTCAAATGATCAGTTCCCGCTATATATCCAAAATGAACTTTAATACTCAGTTATTCATTTTCATAATTACCTTCCCTATAAGCACCAGTGCCAACATTCAAAACCCATTATTTTAATGAACCTGAATATTATAAATATTCTTTTCTTGATTAACCCATCAACACAGAGAATACCGACATATAATAATGATTAACATCTTTAATAATAAAGGAATCTTAAGTAAATTTATACTCAATGTATGTATAAGTCTAATGATTTTTATGTCCAAAATAAATGTATGTCCATTAATCCCAATATTCTCCAAAACTTCTTTCTTAATTTAATTATTTATCACACTCTATTTCACAAGTATAGGTGCTAAATTAATAATTGATATCATTTCTCAATATTTAAAGAGTTACTTAATTATCACTCTCCTCCAATATTCTTTATGATAATGTAATAATATGATATTATTCACCAGACTTTTATTTGCCATTAAACTTAATCCATCCTGATACACTGTATTCTGTAATACCTTGAAATTATATGAATTCATATTTTTCGTCAATCGGACTTTATTATATAGCTCCTATCAATTCTATTGTTTATTGATTTAGAGGTATTAAAAATGGCAGTCCTTCAGTATCAATTTCTGTTAATTCACTTTCCTATCTAAAAGAGTGAGGACCAAATTGAAATTATATCCTTGCAAACTCTCCATTAAACAATGGTGTATGATGGATGCCAACATAAAATTCTATGACATCCAATATAAATTCATGTTAATCAGGAAATTCCACTGATTTAAAATTTTTACCTAATTCATTTACTACTCCCAAAGCTCTCTTCTCTAATCTATTATAACCGAAATATAAATAAACCCAAAAACCTTCCAATTCTTAATATTCAATTTGTTTTATATCTTCTAATGATTAAAATAGATAAGTTGTTTTAGTTAATTGGATCTCTAATAATACTTCCTTATATTATCGTTTCAAATGGGCTATAGAATGAATTTCAGCTCTCTTCTATAAATATATTGGATATGTACGAATCCATCTACTCCACATTCCAAAACTGTATTCACTTTAACCATTTACTTTTTCATCATCATACACTTGAGAAAAGACTGGTTAAATTTAATTGTATCTACTTGCCATTATTTCTTCTTGTTAAGAAATTAATTTATTTCTTAAAAATATATTTAAAGCTCCTTCATCGTCCATCAACATTTTATCATTAAATGATTTTGGTCCTACGTTTAAAGACAAATAAGCAATTTTCCCATTAAAACTTGAGATATGATTATCTGCTCCAATTGTTAAAAATAATTTAGTCACTTGTTTATGTTGTATTTCCTCAAACTCTATACTTTATGCAAACCCAGGATATATTAAATATCCAAATGCTTTTAAACTACCAATATCATAACTAAATGATGCATAAGTCCATACAAGTTAATTGGATTTTAATTGTTTTGTGATTCTTTTCTATTCATTAATTATTGAGTATGTATTGAAATAGATTTAACTTTCAGAACCTCCTCCAGAAATCTAGTGAATTTCTAATGTTCTATCTCCCGTTTAATCTATCTTATCTTTGTTACTTCTTAAATTAAAAATTTGAAATTCATTTTATTCCTCTATTAAAATATTATCAATCCAACGAAACCATGCTTTCACAGAATACTATGTTATTATGTATTCATTTTCAAATGGTTACATCTCTATTGAATCTTCTTTACTATTTGCTGAAAACTCTTTTGTTTCTTCAATTAGTTTTATTGTAGATTTTCTTAATAACTCTTAAGGCATATTACAACGAGTCTAAATTAACTTTATTACATCATCATTTGTATTTATAAATGCAGGCTCATCAAAATCAAAATAAATATTCGCATATTATCCTGGCAAACTTAAATAATCAAATTCAGATCCACCAAATATCACCTTATAATATTTACTTGGCTTATGTCTACCGTATTGTTCAAATCTAATTATATAATTTCCTCCAAATTTCACTAAAAAACCAACAATATTTGATTTTTGTTTTGAATAACATATAAAATACCAATTCCCATTTATATTCTCCTATAATTTTATCGGTCTCTCCTTTGATTTAAGATTTTCATCCAAATCATATGTCGTAAAAACAAAAACATTTTTATACAAAAATACACTTAATGTTCTATCCCCATAATAAGTTAAATCTCCATAAACTTTATTCGTTGTTAATCTACTCAAAAAATAATATTTTTCTATGTCCTATATTCCTTCCTCAGAAAAACGAACCCAATATCCATAACCATATTCATCACTTCCCTCCAATAATTTATCCTCCATTTCAAAACTCTCTGCAGGTTCCCCTTCTTTAGACTCATAATACTTCGTATTCTAAACTTACTCCTTAATCAATTCTTATTGCTTTTTCTAAGGTTTGTAATATGAAGGCTCCAAACATAAATCCTATTAATTACTGATCTTAACTAAATAGGATAAAATACTTACTAAGATTCCCATTGATCAACCCTACTCCGATCATAAATAACATAATTAACTTCATTCCGTTTTAAAAAAATAAATATAATTATATAAATTATTTAAGACTTATTTTATATAGAAACTATTAATACCTTTAAATTGTTCATTTGAATCTAATCTAAGAAAAATAGAGACAAAGATCTAAAGGAATAGATGAATTATAACTCCTAGTTTCTTGGCTTCTAAATCCTCTATTGTGTTAATGTCTTCAATTTACCAAAAATATTCGTGAACTTACAAACTATTAAAACTCATTATGATCCTACCTCTAATATGTTAAGTATACTTCTCTGAACTAATTTAATATAAAGATTACTTTCCTTATCGTTAAATATGTTTTAATTCTATATCAAAAAATAAGTTTATCTAATTATCTTGTAAAAAATAAGCATATTTAGTTGTTTTGTATAATATATATCTACAAGTCAAATCAATGATATCAGACAATAATTGAAAATCTTAAATAAATTTAAATCTCTTGAGATAAGTCAACTTTATTAATTATCTATTTTTATGTACCGTATTCTCATTTTGAGTTGATTACTTCTAAAGACTAAAATTAACCACTTTCAATTTTTAATTTAGATTACAGTACTATAATTTAAATTATTGTAATAATATCTTTTACTAGATTATATGTTAATTTGATAAATAAATATATCTTAATTACAAATTATTTCAAAAATAAATAAATTTGTACTATTTTGTTTATATTTAACCATTCTTTATTTTTATAACATTTAAAGTTTAAATTTGAATTATGAGTCACTGAATAATTAGTGATATTATATTTTTGTGAATTTTTAATTTCAAATTATTAATTAAAAAAAGCAATTCTTAATTCATTATCTAAATCAATGATAATTCAGTCTCATCTAAGCCGTTTTATATATTATTTTAAAGCTTTTAAGACTAATCTTCTCTAAGGGTATTTAAAAATTTTCAATATAAGGAGATCAATATTTCATATAATAATTATTATTCACTTATAAAATTATGTCTGATAACTCTTGAATAAATAAATATTTATATAAAATATAAATTATTTATTAATATAAGAGAAAACCAAAATAAATAGATTCTTGATGCCTTAATATCTTAATTATAAAAAAGGAAAGATTTTTTATGGTGCAATTAGTATTGTATCTTAAATTCCTCAAATTTGACAACATATTTACTTTATAAAATTCTTTTTATATATTATAAAAAAATATCAATAATTCAATGATATATTTTCCCTCAGTTATATAATGATTTTCATTGAAATAATTCACTTAATATAAATTATAATATTAAAGTTAGAAATGATTATTAATAAAATTTAAAACAAATTTTAGATCTCTTAGATCAATTAAGTTATTTTCTGAATCTCAATCAAATTTATCGTATTAAGATAAGAAGTTTACTCAATTTAGTTTTGATCATTTATATGTTTAACTGATAATTTGTATATAATTATACCTTTATTTGCATATGAATTTGTATTAAACTTATTGCATTTTTATTGATGTTAAAACAATGAAAATTGTCCTAAGCGATCAGATTGTATCCATTTTTGAAATTAAGGTTTATTAATTTTGTATATTAATATAAATTATTATTAAAGTGAATGTTCAAAAAATCTATAGGATGTAATATTCAATAGCATTTAAAGTTTTTAAGAATTTTGATATATTTGGCCAAAATATCCAATTGAACTTTAATGGTGATGATTAATTCCAAACTGCCATGGGTGGTATATTTTCAATGACAATCATTGGTATAATTGCTTTCTTTTTCTAACAAAATATTATTGACTTCTTGAGTAAAAGCTAAGTTAATTTGAACGTTTAAACTCTATTTGATGCTAATCCAGATGATATAGTCTTCAATGATAGCAATTATATGTTTGCATTAGCCATCGAATAAAGTAAGTTTAACACTAATCCTTTCTTTAATATTACTTTGAAATAAAGAATCTATACAAGACTATCAAATGGAACTATAATAAAATAAGATTCATTCATAGATCTGATACCATGCTCTATAGATAGATTTTAAAATTTATTTAGCAATTAGAATTTCACAGATTAATTCATCTCTCTTGGGTTGTCTGAGTGGCTGTGTCCTTAATACAATTATTAAATTAGGTTGTCTGGAGGATATACAAGTTAAGTATTTTAGTTCACAAAAATAACTGTGTCTGAATGTTCGAATGATACTGAGAATAATTAAAATTTAACTTGGAAACCTTAATGTGCCAGCATTAAAGACAGAGACTCTCATCTAAATACTGATAGATCTTTTCGATTAAAAATGTATTTTTCTCGAATGTTATTAATAGGTATATGACTAACACTATTATAAATCCATTACAGCCAAAAAATATATCCTAGGTGTTTTTAGATGATGAACTATTCTTTTCCTTTCTTTTACTTTCTGGTACTGAAACCGATGTATTCTATTAAAAGTATAATATAACAACCAACCAAAATATATTCCCTTATATAGAAGATAATTAAGATTAATTATTTAATATTAAATAGTAGGGAGATTTTAGAGTTAGTAATGTATAAAATAGTGGTTCATCATATTCTGCTATATATATGAGAAGAAGTCCGTATACTTACTAAGTAAAGAGAGATTTTCAAGATTTGGCTGATTTACTCTCGTATTTGGGAGGTTTTGCTAATATAGTTGTGATGATATTCGGATTTTTAGTTTCATTTTATAATAAATCTCAATGTATATATCCTAGCAAATATAAAATATTATAGTTATGATTGAATTAGCAAATTAGGTTTATGACTTTCCAATTTAAAACAGTAATAATGCTGATTGTTAATAGAGAAAAGAAATTAAGAAGACTATTGCTAGAGCGAAGAGTAGAACTATTATATAAAAGTAAAACAATTAAAATTATCATTCTTAATTGTAATCTCCGAAATATAATTAAAATTAATAATTAATATTGAATGATACTACAAAATAAGAGGATCAATATACAACTAAATAAGATGAATAGAAAATCTTTCAATAAGAATAGGAAAAAATCATTTAATAATTAGGAATTACTGATAGGAAAAGTTATTTAACTTAATAAATTTAAAAAATTTTAAATAGAAGTCGTCCAATCTTTTTTAATTGCAAATATATATTGTATCAATTGTTTTGTCAAAAGTTCTTTTATGATAGGAATAGCATTCTATTATAAAAAGCTATGTAATTATCCAATATAAGTTTATATATAGAAAAAATATCAATTAAGACTTAGATCTTTGTGTTATAATTGACAAGGTTAAAGAAATTAATTTGCTGAAAGAATTACTATTAACTGAAGATCAATTAGTTTTGTTCGATTTTGCTCCAAAGGAAGTCATCAATCTAGAAGTCGAATAAAAAATGACAACAAGAAATTTGGCAAGGAATACAGTAAGAAACTTTAATTAAATGTCACATTCACTTAATAGTAAAGAGGAATAAAATAAACCTAGTTAAACAATCAATACATATTATAAACTTTTTAAAGTATTTTTATTATTCAATTAAAAGGCATATGACCGCATTCATCAATCTTTGTAATAGAATGATAAGATCAATGAAAAACTGATTGGAAAATTGGGTTCAGAAGTCAGAGATATTTTTGAAGTCTCTCAATTTATACAATGGGAAAATTAAAAGAATATAAATAGTTAACCATTAGATGAAGAATTTTAATGTGATTCTGTTAATTCTGATCCACCTTGCATTACTAGTTTAGAATAATTCAAAGTAAATTTGAAATTAAATATTTGATTTATCAATAAATTTTAATGAAGTCAGTTCATTTTTAATTGCCTGATCCTCCTTTGCCTTTTCCATTTGGTTATACTTATAACACAAAAATTGACACGAATTCAAATAATTCAGAATCAAACACACATTAAAGATAAAATACTTAATAATCTAAAAATGATTATACATTCTCACATCTACCCTTAGATTAATAACAGGGAATCTTAGAGAAGAAGCAGACAATTGAAGATTCAAACAAAAATTCTAACATAAGATACTCATTTAGAGATACAAATATAGTGTAAGAAGTTGCTAGGGATAATTAGAATTTCAAGTTTATTCCAAGTAATTATCAAGATTTAGGGTCTATTAAAATGCAATTGTAAAAATAGATTGCGAGAATAAAATATAAAGTTGAATCTTCTGGAAGAATATATTAAGAACTCTTATAAAAAGTATATAATAAATTTAATTAAGTTAATATCAATACTATCTTAATATTAAGATAAGGATATTGGGAATTTAATTTTCGATTATGAATTAAATAGTGTCATTTTTTAAATAAGAGCTCTACCAAATTTAGAGATTCTGTATAAGACTTAGTTTGAGGAAATAATAAACGCGATTTTTAAACAAGAAGAAAAATTATATTTTTAAGAATTAGTTAGAGAAGCAACTAAAGAAAATTATATGTATTGGATGGAACCATTATATTACGAAGTTAAAAAACGATAATTACCAAAATCGGATTGGAAATAATTTATTTAAAGTTAAATAACTTTATATAACATATGATTTTTAATACTTTCATTATTATGATTACTATTAATCTTTTTTTTTGGTTAATACTTTTTTCACTTATTACACTTATGGTTTGATTTATGTTTATGGTTGTTATTTATCGTCAATTTCTTCTACAGTTTAGGGTAATGTTTTTTAATCATTTTCATTGATTTATATTGAGGGTTATTTTAATTATTCGACTTAGGATTGTAAATCAATTTATTATTAAATTAAGAATAATTTTTTAAGTTCTTCTTAAGCTTCATCTTCATTCTATTCTATACATTCTTCTTTTATTCCTTAAAGTGGTTAATTAGTTATTAGATTAGGTTATTCTTATACAAGTTTTTATATTAATTCTAACCCTTGTATAGGTTCTTTTTCTTTTTCTTTCTCTTTATCTTTATCTTTAACTAAAACCTTACATTTAATTTCAGCAGGTAATTCAACTAATTATTTGAATGGATTTTATTCTTTTAATTGATCATTGCATTCTATAGCTCTTGATTTAAAATCAGGCTTATAAACTTTAGTCCATAAATCCCATGATTCTCCTTGATGACATCCTTTTTTAGCAAGATTCAATCTCCAATCTTCGTTTGATAAATTAAAGATTTCTGTAAATTTACATGTTGAACATGATAATAAGTCATATCTTCCTCCGAGATTACTAAATCCTATATATTTTTAATCCCATAATACTTATACCATGATTTCTTTTTACTCTAACAATCCAACCACAGTTCCATATATTCCAAAAGGATAATTTAAATTTACTACTCTATCACCAATTTTATGAATGGTCGGATGTTTTATAAAGAATGGAGGAAGGAATGTTGATGTAGTTTGTTAAACAGCAAATCCAGGATCAACTTTCTTAGTAATATTAATATTGTTATTTTGAATTTGTTTTTTAAGAATTTTAATTTCAGCCACCTTGGATGAACTACCCTATAATAAATATTAAGATTCAGGTAATTATAAAATCCAGATATAAATCTTGAGTAAATCTATATTAGGATCAGTTGAATTAGGAAACAAATCTTTAGCATTGATTGGACAATTTCTTTAATTATCATTCAAAGAATTTAGATATTATTAAACTCTTGAACATTGATTCCTATATTTACATAGGATGTTAACACATTTTTCAGACAATTCAAGGTCTTTGAATTTTTGATATTTGGATGAACCAGTTGCATATTAATCAGCTTGGGGTAATCTCACTAATTCAGGTACTAATTAATTATTTGTTCTATTAATGATATTCAATCCAATGTCTAATTAATCAGCAATCTTCGATTCCTTATCCTCCATATTCACCACTACACTACCAAGCAAATGCAACAATGTTTTAACAGTACATTAGAGTTACCCACTAACAATTTATAAGGAATAATAAATATCAGAATGTATATAATCATACCCTAATTGATTGAGTTGTCCTGTAATTTAGACAGTTAATTTTTTATCAATTTGTTTTATGATGCCATTTGCACCATTTTTCTTTTCATGAAAAATAACAACCTATCTATCAATTTAAAAATCCTCGAAATTAGGAAGAATAAATTTCACTTTCTATTCTGCAAATACAAATTCAGAGGGATAAACTAATTCCCTATATTATTCTTGTGGATAACTCAATTAATTATTGTTGTCTCTTAAATAATGTTTGTATTATTTCACAATCAAAAATACTTGGCTTTCTAATTTCATAAATTTTTCATATTGATTCAAACTCTTATTTCTTATTTCTTTGTAAATTTTATTATGATCCTTCTTACTATAATCTTTTAACAATTAAATTGATTATATTTTAATTCCTTCACTCACATATAAATGATCAGGTCTAAGAATTGCTAAAACCTCACATTACTGTTAGATAGGGAATCCACAATAAACAAAATTCTTATTGCTGACAATATCTTAAATGAATTAATTGTAATCAAATTTAGTTTATTGTAATTCTAATAATAAATATTAATTCTCGAACTTTTTCAAATCATCTTCTTATTATGGAATATTGATCAATTTCGTTGATTTTATGTTTAATAATTATAATGTTGGAATTTGATTCGAATTCTCAACTTATTATTACTATTATTCCCAAGCAATTTAACATTATTCTTTTTCATCAAGATCAATAAATTATTTCTTAGAACAAGATTTAAAATTACTAAAATGTTTAGGTAATGTAGATTCATATATCTATTATTAATTTAAATCATATTAATAAAAAATGGATTATCCTAAGTGATTTCTTTAATCATTTGTATCAGGAATCGAATTATATGCTTTATCAACAAGAGCACAATCTAAAAAAGGAATTTTCGTTATATGTTAATGTTCGTACATTGTACCATAAGAATCGGTTTCAAAATTCTCTGGATAATAATCAATAGGTGTCCTTAGAATAGAATTTTCTTTGTCAGTTAGTAATTTACCATAAGGTTCAGGTAATAACATAGCATTTTCTGGAGTTAAGATACTAAGAAGTTATTTAAATGGAGGATATGGTTAACTTTTAGGAAATTGTATAGGTTATTCTAAGTCTGATAATTCTTTTACTATATTCCTCACAACACCAAAGATATCACCACATAATGGGGCGTAATAATATTTATAATACCATTCCCAAGAGGGAACTCCTTTAAAATAATACCATAAAACAAATTGAATTCCTTCCATATAATTAATACACATGTCTTCGAGTTTTTCTAAATCTAAATCATCATTTTGAATAATTTAACATTTTGCTTTGTAATAAAACTTTCTACCTTCAGTTTATTCTTGTAGTGAGAAATATTTCAAAATACTGTCGATTATTTCTTTTTCTTTGGTCACAATCTATTTGTTTTCATGTTTAGTATTTAAATAATTAAGCATCTCTTATTGTCTGTCATTAATACATAATTTCTCAAATCCTTATAATAAATCTAAGAGAACTAATAATTCTTTGTAATTGATATCTCCTCTGTTAATAATGTAATCGTTAGCATTGATTAAATGTTTCTTGAATAAATCAATAAGAGGTTCAATAGTTCCTATTCTGATGTCAAAACAATAGATTCTTGGTAGAAAGTCATTTCCTACAAAGAAACATAATAAGATAAAATCATCAATAATACGATTGATATTGTATTGAATTTTCATTTTATCTTTCAGGATTGCAAATTCCAAATCCAAATATTCTCTTACTATGGAGATATTGATGATGAGAAATTCTGGAATCTTAACAATTCTATTAGCAGCAGCACTAGCAGTTTATTTGAATTTTAGATTTTCTCTAATAATTAGAACATTATTTAATTAAGTAAGTAAACCTAACATAATTAAATCTGCATCTGCTCCATAGATCATATGGACACTATTGGGATCGCATTAGAGATTACGTATAAAACTAAGTAACTTATGTTCTCCTTCTCCTGGTACATCACATCCAGAGAATATGATTTTGAGATTTCGAAATTTAGGATCTTCAGAATATTTTTTCTCAATATAAAATTTAATCTAATGATTTCTTAATATTTGAATATGAATACAATTGAGTCATGAATTCAGTACCAGGACTGAATTAATTGTTTTTATAGGTTTCATTCTTTTGAAATAAACCAATCTGTTGTAGATGTTAGCTTAAATACTTATATCTTTTTTATGACTGAAACCGTCTTTGACGCTATTAATTCATTTTAGCACGTGGTGCAACTCCATCAAATGCCAAAAATAATAATTTTTGAGGATTGACCAAATTTATAATCATATCTAGGTAATTCAAGATTGAAACCCAGACATCATCGAAATCACGTTCTCTCAATTGATCCTTGAATAATACACTAGGATCAGTTGCACACTTATATATGATTTGATTCATATCTAAATAAAAATAATCAACTCTTTATGCTTATGTATGTTCATAAAGACATAGAGGATATCTTCTCACAAGCCAAGTATAGAAATTTGGTACACCCATTAATTAAAATATAAAAAAATTTATATATAAACTTAAACCAAATGTTTAATTCATATTAATATCAAAAATAACTTACCATAACTAAACACATAATCAAATTCAACTTGATAACTTTTCAATTCCCAAACAAAAATACATTTTCAATATCTACAAATAATTTACCATTTTATATAGATTTCTCTCCATCTTCTAGTGTATCTCATAAATCATACTATATAATTACTGTAAATTAAATAAATAAAATATAAAGTGGAGACAAATCATCTTAACATTAATGATGCGAATTTTTAAATAAAATTTATCGAAAATTATATTAAACAGAATTAATCCTAAATAAAATAAAGAATTAGAAACTCTAAATACTCTGAAATTATTTGACAAAGATATTAAGTTATTAGAAATAAACATCCTAAAATTCACGTTAGACACAAATTTGAAAACTATCTACTATTTACTTTCATAATTCTTTGTAAAGGATTTTAAAGATATTTATTTTCTAACACTGACTGAAAGCAAATTTTAAAAGTGAACATTCAATATATTCTAATTTCAATTTTTAAATTAATTGATGTACTTTTCTGATTTTTTAGTTAATTTTGTATCTCTAACTTCTAATAAAAAAGTTTAATAGATTACTTAGTAAAAAATTTAATTAACATTTTTCTTACTACATTATTGATGGTAATTCAAAATCAAGATAAATGGGATTTATTTTAAATATATTACAATTACATAAGAAAAGTAAGAATAAATTGATATTAATATAAAAATATTAAGAGGAGCGAATATATATATCATTTGATCATTGATTAATTTATATCTCTTTGATCCATACTTAATAAGCCAGGTACATCTTCAACTTCATCTTCATGCACATTACCTTTCTTCTTTTTTAATTTGTCGATTATAATTCTCTTATTATCTACTTGGATATAATTTGATATATCAAAAACTTCTTTTACTTCTTATCCTAATTTTTCTATTAGTATTTTATTAAATCTGTTATTTTTCTCTTCTGATAATATAACTCTTTCATAAGCTTAATATAACTTATAATAAATTTGTAATCCTGGATTAACAAATTACCCTTTTTTAAATTTCTTATCAAACATCATTTTCGCTACATCACTAAATTAAACTCCTAATCTTTTAGTGAAAGCACGCCTAAATTATTCCTAAGTAAAATATACTTTGAATCTCTTCTTCCAGGAAGATGTTACTTATTACAATAATCTTCTATTGTTATAATTTCCTTTGGAGCGAAATTAAATAGTATTTATTGATCTCTTTCTAAAAGGAGTTCTTTCATTAAATTGATTTCATTGATTTTATCAATTAACACACAAATGTCCAAATCTTAATTAATTTTTTTACTATAATTAAATTTTGATTACTTTTACATTGCTTTGTCTAAAAGGATACAATTCTTATCTTAGAATATTTTACCACAAAATAACTAATGCAATACAAATTTGAAGGTGAAGACGATAGGTCGACTTCTGTCAAGCATCATCTAGATTTGTTTAGTTAAATACTCTTTTCGATTATGAATTCCAATTTTATTAAGTATTTACTTATGCATTTATTTTATTGATTATTTCATATTCTTTTATTCTTAATCATTTTAAGTTTTAGCCTGTCTATTTTAATTAAATTTGGCAGTACTACCAAACATAACATTATCTGTATGATTATTATTTTAAGTAAGATGACATGAAATCATACTTTTATCAACACTTTCCCATTCTATCTCATTGTCTCCAACAGGTTATTAATTAATGTCAGAATTGTTCTTCGACTTATTTGTTTTATCTTCTGAATCTACTTTATCATTATGTATAACTAAGGTACAATCAACCTTATGTGTTATGGCAGGTCTAATTGATTGAATTGCATTGCAATTAATAGATGCATTAGCAGGATTTATTGAAGATGCTGGACTACATTTTTAACTAAATATTTTTGATTATGATTTAACATAAGTAATTTCTTTGACTAATTGTTATCTTTCGAATTTAGCTTTGTTCTCATTCCCAAAATGAAAATCATATACTTCGTTAGCTAATTCAATAAGATCTAGCTGATTTTACAAATTTACATTATTATTTATTATAAATTCCAACAAAAAATCCTAAAGCAACAAACACTATATTAGCAAAGCCTCCTAATATTGAGAGTAATTTATCTAATTTTTGATATGATCTTGAAATATAATTGGTAAATGGTGATCTTCTTAAATAAATTGCAGCATATTATTCAGCAGCATAAATACTTTAGTCTCTATAATCACCTTATTATTTAGCATATAATTCAATTGTGTCTATTTCTTCAGTTGTTGGCAATAAATATTCATCTGTTTTTAACATATATTTGGTGAAAAAAACATCAGTTTCTTTGCCAATAATGTTGGGAACAAAGGAAAAGAATAATTCATCATCTAAAAAGGATTAAATATAATTATCTCCATTTTGAGGATTAATTACTTTATTTGTAATGTATCTTAAAAAACATAGCAAATTAATAAAATTACAATTTAACTCTAAATGATCTTTGATCAATTAATTATTCATCTAAAGCTTCTTTAGAAGCACATACAGGTTTCCACGTAAAAAAAGAATTGGATTCAGTATCATTACTGCATTCTTTGACAGCAATTTTAAGGAAGTCGAAATATTTGTTTGTGTACCTCCCCTTTAAATTTAGAGAATAGTTAAACCTAGATTTGAGAATAGTAGTACTAAGGACATAACCAAGTATTCAGACCAATTTCATTATATTGTGATGTGAAATTCAAACCAAAAGAATTGAAAATATTCTGAAATCTATCTAAAGTGCATGGTATCAAATCTAAAAATTTATCTGTTTTAACGAGAGTGCCATTTTCTAATCTTTCATAAAATCTTATATATTTAATAAATTATACTACCTCTGATTCAAAGTTATATTAAAAAATGGATTGGTGTTGAAGTTAACTTATTCTATAGCTACAGCAAACATAAAATTTTATTCATTTAAATTTATTAAATCGGGTTCGTCCTCAAAAACTTCAGTTGTCTCACTTTAAATGTTTACTTTATTAAGAAAGTCTTAAATGTTAGATTGAAAAAACAGTATAACAATCCCTAGAATCATCAAAGTAAAGAAACCACCAAAGGCTGTTTTGTATTCATCATCTCCGTTAAGATTTAATAAAATGTTCTATCCAAATAAATCTATAGACTTGAGCACTAAGTTTAACTATTTAAATTACATTTCACAATAGATTTTCTAATACTCTTCATTAAATTATAAATAACAATATAAAATTATTGATATTAATCATTCTTATTTTCTTAAAACTTCAATTATTGATACATTCTTTCAATATGATTCCCAATTTCAAAAAATTATCATTCTTATCTTCTGTAAATTAGAGTTCTTAAAATGTTTAAAATTAATAATTATTTTAGTATATTCATTTTATATTGATACTATCTAATTAAATAGTAACTCAAATAATATATAGTTATTTCTTCCTACAAATTATAAGATGGCTAAACAAATTTTCATTTATCTCTGGATGTATTAAACCAAGAATACTAAGATACCATTACAATTAGGACTATTTAATATTAATGTTCTTGTGATTTTAATACAGAATTTATGATAAGATTTGATTTATTTTTCATATTTATATAAATTTCTAAAATCATTAAAATTATAAAATTGGATCCTTAATTGAGTTTCATTTGAGGATTTGAGGCAATTTTTGTAAAAAAAAATTCTTTTTAAATCCTTTTATAAAATTGTTTATTAATAAATCATTCTTTGAAGAATTTATATACTAGTTCAGATAAGCAAGAAATACTCTAGCATTATTATTCTTCTTCATTTAAATCTAAAAAATTTAATTGTCGTTTTATACCTGTGCTTGTATCTTCTACAATTGTGTTCTTCCATTACCCTTTTTTGTATTTATCCATCCAATCAAATTAGTAGTTCTCATCTATTTTATTCTCTTTCATAATCTTTCTAAACAAATTTATTAGAAAGTCATGGTCAGGTCTATTCTTATCTTGATTCCATTTTATGTACCCAAATAACTCAGCAAAAGGTAATTAACTCATGGCTTTTGAATTTATATATTATTCTTTTTATTTTAAAGCATCTTCATTATTTAAAATTTCATTTCTATAATTTTTCCAAGGTAAATTACCTACATTTTCTATTTATTGAATTACCTTTATATAAAAATACTAAAGTATAAGCTAGCATTTCAATGTCATCAAGAAATTTATACTGTTATCTCTTATGTACTGATATAGGATCATATAAAAATGTGCCTTCAAAATTTGATCGTTGTTCTATTTAAGTCTATTCTTTTGCGATTCCAAAATCAATTAAATATATTTGAGGGTCTTAAAATAATAATTATTTAAAACCATCAAGTGATTTCACCATCAAGTTTGTTGGTTTGATATCTCGATGCACCACATTAAATTAGTGTACTTGCTTCAGTATCTCCAATACCTTGATTGCTATATAGCAAATGCATTTCAAAGTAAATTACTTTAATTTACTTTTTATTGTGTGTAGATCTTAATGTAATAATTCAATGCTCATATAACTTCCCTTTTCTAATTCTTTAAAGCTGTAAACCTTGGGTATTCCAACAATATTCTACAATTTTGTGGTAATTAGATATTCTTTTTTTAAGTCAAATTATGAATATTTTATTGCCACTTCTTTTTTGTTTGTTTTGTCAATACCTTTGTATATTGATCCAAATCCTCCCTTATTTATCTTGCTTTGAATTTAAAACTCAGGGATCATAAGATTTTCCTTTTAAAAACTAAGGCTTTTATGTGATCTAGTCATCTATTTATAATTAATCTTTTATTTTATTGATAGCAAAAAATCATAGTTTAATAGTTTTAAATTTCTTATTTGATTATCCTTGATGCATTATCAGAACGATGCGAAATTAAAATAATAATTTGTAATGAAAAGTTAAAAGTTGTTCTATCGTTTAAATATTTGTTTATTTTTCTTATTATTTTCACTACATTTTTTTATTGAAAATTAAAAAGAATCGAAAAGATATATGAAAAAGTTATCGATAAATTTTAGTTTTTTATAAACTTTTAAGTTGTTTTTTTTTGAAAAAATCATAGATTTTTGTTACATATTCTTTGAATGAAATTTAAACATAGTTTCAATTATTCTGAAAAATATTCATTAGGATTGATATAATAATGAAAATTTAAATAAATAAATTTTAAGGAACACATAGTTGATGAATAAGAGTGTTTAAAATAATTAAGATATTTATTTATAATTTACTTCTTAATAGCGTATGAAATCTTAAAATTCTAAGAAACCTTATTTGAAAATCACTTTAAATTAGAAATAAGGGACATAATTAATAAAATAGGAGAAGCCTCCAAGTTCCAAATGTTCTCAAAAGACAACATCTTCAAATGGAAAGGTAAGAAATACATCGTATATGTATGATTTAGACAACGGCTTCGTCAAAGTAATAGTGTTTTAAATTCCAAGACAACTATTCTAGTGCTAATCCATCTATAATATCAGAAGGGGAGAAGAAATGTAATATAAAATAAATAATTTCAAAAGCACTCAATCCTGATCAATCATAACTAATTAAATTGCTCATTCAAGAGAATCGGCAATTAAAAAAGCAAAACTCATACCAAGACACCATAATTTCCGAACTTATTATTACCAATTAAAAACCAGTCAATATTTAACGAGCCAATACATCCAATACTGAGAGGAGTCATGGAAAATGTTTCTCTATGTATTATATGCAATATAAACATCTAGAAAAAAGTTGCAGCCAAGCACTTGTGATAAAAAATCAAATTCTCCTTTAGGTTTCACGTTTTGTAATGTTGATTAAACAGAGAAAGAAAGCGTAATTTAAAGTCAACCGATGACACGATCTCACAAGAGACTTCCAGAAGTGTTTTAAGCCGTACCAAAATAGAGACGGTTTTTCATTTGAAAGAAGAACCTTGATATTATTTGTTATACGATTTTATGTTTAGTTTCAATTACATCTAACAAAATCAACTAATTAATTATTCAAATAAATCCATATATTCTTCCGTCTTATCTCGAGAAATTAGTGCTTCAGAACTGAAAATTAATAATGATTATTTATTAAAATAATTCGTATTTTAAATGTTTATTCAGTGATTAATTGATACTAATCTTTTTATAAAAGATTATAAAGAATTTTTTTAAAAAGGTGAATTCACTTATTTTGAGTTGAATTACACTAGTAAAATAATATCATTTTTAATGATTTACTTTTTTAATGTATAATATCAAATACATTTTATTGCTAATTCTATGGATGGTTTCAAGTTCAAAAATTAAAGTATTTATTCTTATTTCTAAGATCTATCCTCAATATTTGATTCTAGAGAAAATATATATTTTAAGCAATATTATAATCTAAAAATTATCAATATTTCTTAGTATTTTATTTAAGCAGTTATATTTTATCTAAAGTAATTAATTATATCATTTGTCTTATCAAAATCTTAATAATTCAATATTAGATAACTTCTAAGTGTTTATATATTTAAGCTTCAATTATCAAGACTATACCAATCTTAATCTTTAAAAAATTATATATGATAATTTAAACTTTATTTATATTCTCATAGTTCTAGATTTGTTTGTTTCAATAAAATCATCTAAATACTACAAATATTAAAATTAATTTTAATATTTTACAATTCGTATTGCCATAATCTCTCATTCTGCATAGATTTTCAAAATAATTTTAGAAAATAATAATATTGTAATATTCAAAAAAATTTTTAAAATGAATTACAAAATCAAAACTCATCTAAATTCATATTATTTTATTAAGTTTTGGCCTCATATTCTGAATTAATATAAATATAACTATATTAATTTAGTGGTCAATTTTCATCATATTTTCTTGGTAATTTAAAATAGTAAGTAATATTAATATTGATTTAGTTATATGTTAAAAGATAGATCTCCATATTGGGTATAAGGAGAAGGAAGAAATTGTTTTATTTTTTATAATGGATTGATTTTTGATATATAGGTTTTTTTTATTTAAGATAATAAGTTCATGGTTAGATTAATTCATAAAAATAATTATAAAGAAGTAATTTTAATCATTGCGAATTGATTAATCTTTGATACACTTGTAAATATTTTCTGAGATGCTTTAACGAGTTGTTGCAGATGTATATAATCTATTAATATTATTTTGGTAATAAATACATTATATTTTTGAATTAATACTTGGATGAAGGAGTAGAGTCTTTAAAAGTAATTGGAATCTTGATTGGCACAAATATTGATAGTGAAATAAGTAAAATCTTCCTTTTTGATTGGGTTGTTAGATAATTCTTGAGAATTCTAAAATTCAATTATTGTATTAAGATTGGCTTATTTGAGAGAATTAAAGTCATTTTGATCAGCAGGAACATAACCGTAACATATATGATTATCTAATTGATATATTGATCTCTTGATTTTTTTTAATGCTTCGCAAAAGACTACTAGGTAATTTTTATAAAAACAATCTAAATGATAAATTTATTAACTTACTTATATTAGTTAGAGTCAGTTACTAAAGAGGACTTGTATAATGTTTCTTTTTGATGATATGGAATTAATAGCGAATTTCTGTTTCTTCCAGAATATTCACAAGTATTCTTAAATAAGATATGTCCTCATTTTGTTTCATACTTAGTCTTCTCTTGAACATTCCCAGATCATAACATGATCCAGATATAAACATAGGATGTTTTTTAGGATTGTAACATTAAAACAAAATTTTTCTGTGATTCCAAACATCAGTTATAACTTAAAATTTACAATAAGACAAATACTAGTATTTTCATTAGTTCTAACTATACGATTGGGTCCCATTTCCCATTCGATATTTTGAGGTCTATTAAATTCAGCAAAGAAGTATTTGTATTCAATATCTTAGGCTTCTTAACCACTGAAATCTATATTCACTGTTAATTTCCATATGTCTCCCTTATTATTATTAATAATACTTACTTCACACCATTACATTCTTTTTGCTTACATAGGATTCCAATATCCTAATTCCTAACTGTTACCAGAAATGTACAAAGCTTCACCAAAAGATAAAGGATATTAAATTTAGAAGGTAAGCATATATGCTATAAAATTTTAAATGATAATCCTTTAGATTTCGTGTCATCAAATTTGTAATTCATAATAGTTACTATTTTCAATGCTACGTATCAAAATGATAAAATATTATTTTATTAATTCTCTTCCTTTCATTTCAACTACATTTAATTAATTAAATTAAATGGATATACTCCTTCCTCAAACTCAAGGTGAATTGGTTTACATTTATATTTCGGCCCGAAATCTACGAAATTTAGATCACTCAAATATTTTAGATTTCAGATGCCGACTATACTTAAAAGATGACTTCATAGGAGAAACAGAAGTCTCTAGATCTTCTCTTGATCCTGATTTTAAATAACCAATACCAATCATGTATAAGTTTAACAAAAAATAAAAACTTAATTTCCAAATTGTCGATGCTGATTAAGAATTATCTAATTAGTTGATCAGTCAAACAAATCAAACATCTTTGGTTGGATCATGTAAATAACCACTTGCTAAACTTATGGGAGCTAGAAATTCCTTAAGTTAACTTAATCTTCTTAAAGGTGATGAGATTGTGGGAAATATCATTATCCACGTCACCAAGAAGGGACCTCAATTCCTTGCTTAAAATTAATAAGCATCCAAAACAACTGAAATTAAATGGCGTTGGGCTGGTATTAAACTAATTTTATTATAATTAGGTGTCAAATTGCTTGATTTAGATTTTTTCACTAAATCAGATCCATTTGCTAAATTTTACAGTGTCAACGGTGATCAAATCAATTTGATTCATCAAACTGAAATCATTAAAAATAATTTGAATCCTAACTGGATGGGCTGGGAAACTACTGAAGAACAAGCCTTTAAGAATTCCAAAAAATTATATGTAGAAATCATGGATTATGATAAGTTGGGCTCTCAATAAGTTAATTTTAATATAATGCTTAGATTGGACATGTCACTATTGATTATAATGAAATTAAAACTAATAAAAGAGCAGAATTTCCGTTATTGACACCCAAAGGAAAAAATGCTGGTACATTAAAATTAGTTGAATTGGCAATTATTGAACCACCTATTGAACCAGTACAAATTGTATAAGAAGAACCAAAGGATCCCACATTCTTAGATTACTTGATGGGGGGATGGTAGATGTCATTATCTATAGGAATTGACTTCACATTTTCAAATTAACCTATCACCAAACCTGATTCTTTACATAAAATTGATCCGAATAAATTGAATTATTATCAATAGGCAATAAAAGTAATAGGAGGGGAGATTGTTGCATTTGATTATGATAAGGAAGTCCCAGTATATGGATTTGGTGGTACTCCAAAACTTCCAACTTATACTAAAAGTACAATGGATGACTGTTTTCCATTAAACGGAAATAAAGATCATCCAAATTGTTAAGATATTAAAGGAATTTTAGATGCGTATGCTAATGCAGTTCCTTAAATAGTCTTCTCAGGCCCTACATTTATAACTAATGTACTTAATAAAGCACATTAATTTGCAATAGAGAACGCAAAAAACAATATATATACAGTGGCCATTATTTTAACTGATGGATAAATAGAAGATCAGTAATAATTAATAATATTTAATTATTTAGAGATGATGCGATAAAAGTATTATTGTAATGCTAGAGTTTACCAATGTCCATAGTAATTATTGGAGTCGGTGATGAAAACTTTAAGTATATGAAGCAATTTGATGATCCTAAATTCCTTAAGAAACATGCGAAAGAAAATTAATAAATAAGAGATATCATTTAATTTGTGTCATATTAAGATTATAAGAATGACATTGAATTAATGAGTTCTGCTGTATTGGATTAGTTACCAAAATAATTTATGGATTATATGCGCGTTAATAATGTTCAACCTGTTAAGATGTCGTCTGTACACATTAGTAAGGCATTCTAATGATTAGAAAATAAAATTAATGATATTTATTATATTTTGGATATATATCAAACTTGAATGTTTGAGAAATCTGCACTTTTAACAAGAGCCAAAGCTTATTCACTAACTCCTTATTCTCTGATAAATTCATTCTTGGTGTTGGTATAAATGTCTGTTTCCTCAGCATAGGTATTATTTTCTAATTCTAATTCAGCAGTGTATTATTTTTAATCAGCTGCTCTTTAATCTCTGAATTCAGATAGTTAATCAATTTTCTCTAAGAGATTTAAAATTAAATAATTATACCATTGGTAGCAGTCAAATCAACTGTAGCTCTATCAATTTATCTTTAGAATTCGTGGTGTTCATCATCCAATTATTCAAGATAAGCTTCATGATCGATGACATCTTAAGCTTCTTAAGCAGTTAAATCATTGATTTAATCGACAACAGCATTTCTGAATTCATTGAGGGCATCAACAATATTCTTCAAAACATCTTAGTTGGAGAAATTTTGATTTGATGCTAAACCAATCAAAGCCTTGATCATAGGTGCCATTCTGGATCTTGATCTAATTTTATTTTCAATGTTTTTGAGAGTATTTTAGAATCTTCTGATTTATAATAATGATGGATTTGTAAGTGAAGCAAGAAGTGATAATGCATCATCAACTGAAGCTGTAGCATCATTCAATTCAGCAACTTATGCTTCAAAGGCTTCATGCTCTTATTCTCTAACTAAGATTGCTTCATCATAATTCTTTCTATTGTCTTCCTAGTATCCAATTACAGAATCGATCTTGCTTTAAATTTAAGATCTTCTTGGATAAAGAAGGTTGTCCAAAGTATCTTATGTATTATTGACATCTTCATAATTCAAAATTATTCAATACCAATTACTGCATCTTGGATATCTTATTCTAAACTAACTACCAAGGCATTGTGTTCATTTGTTCTCACTTTAAAATTAAATTCTAATTCTTCTAATTCCTCTTCTAAATCATTGATCAACTCTTCAATTGCATCAATCAATTCTTAAACTGGTCCTCCAGCCATAGAGTGCAATTCAACCAAGTGAAGTAAGGCACTTCCATAGGTGCTTTTAGCTAAATCAGCTTACACCTTAGCCATATTTCTCTCTTGAACTCTGGCTGTAAAGGCCACAGCAATGAGGGCAATCAGAATAATTGATTTCATTTATTTTTTATTAATAATCAAATAAAAACGAATTTTTTTTCAATTATCAACCAATAATTAATCATGCTCTTTACAAATTATAACTATATACATTTAATATCATTATTCATATATATCTATTTAAAATTTATACATCCCATTCAACCTTCAATTTACAATTGTTTTTTACCAAATCCTTAAAAACGAATATTTAATTATTATTTTTTTTTATACTCTAAATTATTAAGCGTCTTATTTTATTTTATTTTTTTTTTTTTTAAATAACTCAATTGAAAATTTACTCAACTAAATTTACTACCATCTCTACTCTCATCTACAAGATAAGATAATCAAACTTAATATTATTAATATAAAAATTGATTAGAATCAATCTTACTATGCGTCTGAAACTAAGAGAATATCAGACTATAGTTTATTTATCATTATAAATATTAAGTGAATGTCTTACATTCTTCATTAAAACAATTCTAATGTCAATTGTATCTAATGACTATGTTTGGACCTACAATTGATAAGATTTCTAATCCTTCTCAACGAATTTAGTATTTTCTTTTAATCGTTAGTTAACAAATTTTTATGATCAATAAGCTGCCATTCACTTACATCTGTTTCCTCCTCTATTGTCTGTATCATATAATCAGAATCAGAATTCTGACTCATTACTCTCTCTACCTGATTTTCATCTATTAAGAAAGTCACCTCTTCCTCTACTGAATACATGAGAACTTTTCTTTCAGGTGTCCTTATTTAATCTGAATAGAATCTTGTCAATCTATTATTTTATTTAGGAATCATTGTTTAATCCTAAAACGATAAAGATCTAGGTTTCATCATTTCCTGAGTCAAATTTAAATGTTAATGGAAACGAGCAATTATTAATAAGCCATCTTCTATATTTAAATGATAGCATTTATATAATTCTAAATTCTAGTTTTTAACATTATGATCAATAACGATTTAAAGTAAGTAGTTTTTATAACACTCTTACTTACTTAAAAAATTTTAATACAACGAACTCTTTGTGAACAAACAGCAAAGTGATTATTTTTCGAATATACACTGCTTGCCACATTATGTGTTTCTGTTGCTACTACTTTTGAATTACAAAATCCATTATTCTGCTAAAATCCTCCTATTACTCATATTATGCTCTAAGTATATCGATATACATAGGTTAACTTCATCATTTTTTGAGTTAAAGGTTTAATTAAAAAAATGGTTATTGTCAACATCTTAACTTAAACACACTCTTTTATTTAGTATGGTTGTCATATATTCATTAAGAATAAATTTATGATTTTGCATAGTTTATATGTCCTTCCTTTTTTAAATTGTTATAATTTATAAATTAGACATTCTTTTACGGGCTCATTTCTACTTAACTTTCAGTTTTATTCTAATTTATTTTCAAAAACACTTTAAATTAAACTCAAAAATATTGGTTAGTAATCCCAATGTTTACTTAAAATTATGGGGGCTTTCCGTATCCATATGTATCAAGAACATTTTTATTTTCATACTAAAATTGATTTTAGAAACATGACTTAATTAAATTAGACAATATGGAATTATTTGAATTAATAAAATTAAGATATTTTATAAATTGTTAATAAATATGGTATTTCTTAAAATAAGCAACTTGATAAATCGGTTTCACTTTTATGAAATAGAAATTATGAGAAATAAATAAAATATACTTTTTTATTTTTTCTATATATTTTTATTTTATATTATTAATATTACTAAATTGAGTTATCATCTCATTCAGACTAACTTAATCATAATTTAATGGTAAATAATGATATTTATTTTTAATAAAATTTCAAGTATATTTTCGATTAACAAGAACTATTCTTAAGATTGAATTTATTTGAAATATAACCAAATATGTTTATTTAAATTAATTGTCTTGATTTAGATTTTTAATTATATTATTTATTTATTATAATTATTTTCAATAAACTCTGATTATTAAAAATAATTATTTTATTTTTCTTTATTTGAGGTTACGTAAATATTTAAATTTAAAGTAAAATAATGTTAGAAAAAAAATTTAAACAATTACACAAATATTAGCCCAATTTTATGTTTTTAAAAATTGCTTTAAGAATTGTTTAAAAATGTTAAGAATAAATTTATATGGCACTTATTCTTATTTATATTGAACATCCAAATTTTGATATAGTAGTAACCAAAGGTTTAAATTTTAATATTGAGCATTTCATGACCCAGACAATGATTGGTAATATCATAAATTTTATGTTTAAATGATTAAATTGATTTTCTTATATTTTAATCTACTTTTCTGCGAGGTTTTGAGTTCAATATTAGTGAAAGAAATCTAAGAAATAATGTTGAATTTTAGGAAATAGATATTAATTTATTAAAATAAGGCCTAAATAAGTAAATGAGCCAATATAAGATTTAACTGAAAAGCGGCTTAAATTTTAATATTGTGGTTCATATTAAATAATAAAGAAATATTTCATTTTTATGATGGAATAAATTTTTACAATAAATTTTTATGTATTTTTAACATTATAAGTAGTGCTTCTATAATTATAAACAATAATATTAATGAAAAATATTATTAAAATTTACATTTTTATCTATATGGTAATATATATATGTATCTCATTACACTAATAAATAGACAATTAGAAATGACGAAATTAGCATAGCGTTGCTGTTGTCGTTTTCATCGTCTTCATCCACTGTGCAAACTGTACATTTATTATCTAACCAATAAAATCCACCATCTGTTAATAGTGAACATTGATTTTATGTCAAATCTGATACATCTGTTCTTTCTTCACATTGTTTACTTGTTGCATTCCACTTACAAAGTGTTTTTGGTCCAAAATATCCATCATTAGCGAGAATACAGGTATTTACTGTCAAGTTGGATGCACATGTAAAAGCCTTACATTCAGCGCCTGTGGCATCACAACCTAAATTTGCACAAACTTCTAAAGGAATTCCAGAGCAAGTATTAGGATTATAACCTTAACATTTTCCTTAAGCATTGAGCCAACAAAAGGAATTCTCATTCTCAAAACTATTCTTGCAATTCTCTGCTGTTTAAGTAGAGCAAGTAACTGGAGTATAAGATTTACATTTGTATACTCCATTTGTTTGAGTACTTTCAGCTGCACAATTTCCTCTCTTAAACATACAATCTATTTAAGTAATGGCTGTGTATTTTGAGCATTCTCCAGTTGCTTCACAAATACCATCTGAATTAATAGAGCATCTGAAAAATGTTTCACATCTTTCAAGGATGATATTGGCACAAGTCTTTAAACCACATGCTCCACTACTCCAAGAACAATAAGGTACGTTTTCACATTCCGTTTGACTACTAAATAATTAACAGCCACATCTATTTTTAGTTGAAAGAGTTTGAAAAGCACTTATGAATATTAAGCAAAATATTATTGCTTTTGACATTTAAATAATTAATGAAAAATTATTCAATATGTTCAATCCCTTAAATTGAGAAAATTAAGGAATACTGTAAAAATCTCAAAATTCTGAATAAATTCAAATAAAATTAAATCTCATCTTTTTTAAAAAAAAATCAAATAAATAATGATAATACTTTATTCCAAAGACTTTATTTATTATTTATTGTTATTATTATCAACAATTTATTAATTTTCGTATTATTTATTATTTAATCAAACAACACTAATTTATTTCATATTTTTTTATATATATTTGCACTTTTAAATTTAACAATAAAATTTTTAAAAAATTCAATCTAACGCATTAAGAAACCACATTTCCTCAAATTTATTTTTTCAAATAATAATTTGTATCTTCACAATTTTAATTTTTAAATAAATTTTTCAAACAGATAACTGATAAAATTTTGATTAATCTACATAACCTTTATTTAATTTGAAAACTAAACTTTTAATCAAATTATTTAACCATATTTCAAGATACTAGACAGTAAAAATAAATTATACTTTTTAGATTTAAACTTAAATAAATTTCAAAAAAATTATTATCATAATAGAATCAAAATTAAAAATAATATTTGTTCACAATTATAACTTGTATATTTATAAATTCAAATATTAACATAATCATTAGATAATTTCGATTAAAAAAGTATAGAATCGTATAAGTTAAGTCTTAAATTGAAAAATATCATAAGACTCAATAAAAATACTTATAGAATGTTAAAGACTAAAGTTAATAAAAAAATGTATCATCTAAATCGTATTTTCAAATAGATGTGAAGGTAATGTAATATTATATAGAAGTAAATTGAATTTATAATTTTAATATAAGAATATTTATGATAAAAAAACAATAAATTGAATCTAATTTAAATATATAATATAAATTAAAAATAAATTAAAATAGGTTTTATCAAATAGAATAAATTTGAATAATGCTTAACAATAAAGAAACCATATTGAAAGATATATCAGTAATAAGTTTATTTAATCTCTTAATTTTTATATATTAAATAGCAATAATATATATTGAATCAATATTTTATTAGGAGTTCTTCCATATATAAAATTTAATCAAAAAGTTACCAATAACCAATGTTATCTTCTCCTAATAATTAAATAAGTTGTTTTCGTAAGTCTTAAGATGAGAGTTCTATTATGATATTTTAAAGATTTACGCTTAGTTTTCATTAATTGTAAAGCTTTTTCAACTAGATTACTGCCTAATCCTCCTTCGCATCTATGTTTTAATAGTTTAATTCTATCTTGAATTCTAGCCACAATAGAATTAATTGGTTTAATTTCTTCTTAATCAAGTTCGTCATAATCTCCTTATTCTTCATCATCTAAATCTTCATTTTCTAATTCTTCTTCAACTAATGGAATAATTTGTCCAGCTTCATTATGAAAGAATAATTTTACTTTCTAAGGCTTTTATCTACATATTTTAGACTTATCTATTTTATTAAAGAGATTAACTAATTTCTTAGATTTTTAAGGTTTTATCTTTGAGTCTAGTTTTCATTAAATCAAGTCTTTAATCAACATCACCTTCTTCTTCATATTCTTCTTCGTTTTCAATCTCTTAGATAGCCATAACTCCATCACTATCTTCAGAATCATAGTATTCTTCTTATACTTTTAATGAACTATCTTTAGATTAACGATATTATGCTTATTTTCTTTCTTAAGCTATTTTTCTATTTTGATAACTTTCTTTATAAATTTATTATCTTTCTTTTTCTTCTTATAAAGTTTTTTCTTCATCTCTTTTTTATCTCTTTTAAATAACTTTTTCTTTAGCGCTAATAGTGCTGTCATCTCTCAATCTATCTTTTTCAAGTGATAAACTTCTTTCTTTTTATTTTTATCTCATTTCATTAGGTCTTTTATCTCTTTCTAAAGAAACTTTTCTTTAGTTAATTCTGTTGTAATCTGGACGTTATTATGTATCTGTTTTTTAGGTATTTTCTGATTTATTTGTAATATTCTCTGTTGTGGTTTTGGTATTTAAATTAGATTCATTATATTTAGTATTTTAAATAGGAACTTTTTATTATTTTTTTTATTCCAATCTTTTAATTTCCTCTTCTAATTTTTTTTTCTCAATTTATTCTTTTTTTAATTATTTAAGTTTAAGAGCTTCTTATTCTTATATTTAAATAAGCATTCGTTATTCTGCTTTTCCTCCTTTTTCTAATTCATTCTTGATATCTGCTATTGTGGCTCCTTAAGCCATTTGTTTTTGATAATGTTATATAAGAGGTAGTACTCCAATTTATTCAGCTTATTCATATAGTGTATCAACATACATGTCATCTAAATCAGCTGACTAAGGTTCTAAAAGATAAAGTTGATAATAATAAAAATACCACTGAAAACTTCAAGCATGTAATAAATAATCCTTAATTTGATGATTGGTTTATGAACTATTTCTTAAATTGTAGGTCTAGCTTTAGGATTAGTATTAAGCATTTTATTAATCAAATCCCTTAATGCTTTAGAATAAGTAGGACTGATGGATGAATATGATCCCTTTAAAATCTTTAAGGCTAAACCATTCATAGATTATGCATCAAAGGCATGTCTCAGATTACACATTTCATATAAACAGCATCCAAGAGCCCAAACATCACTCTTATACGAATAGGGTTTATATTTAAATAATTCTGGACTCATATAATAGGGAGTTCCAATACAAGTATTAGCCAAATCACGAGTTGAGTCAAGTACTTTTGCAATTCCGAAATCTCCTAATCTTACTCTTCCATTTTTTAGAAATATATTTTAAGTCTTCAAATCTCGATGTAAGATTTTTTATTCATGCAAATAACACAAAGCCAAAGTCATTTATGCAAACCAATCCAATATTTGAGATTCAGGAAAACTTTTTTTGTTTCGAATTTTTTAATATATATCTCCTCCTTCACAATGAATCATCACAATATTTAAGTATTATTCTCTATCTAAATATGAATCCTTATAAGCCACAATGTTTGGATGTCTCAATTTCTATAATAATCTAACTTCATTTTCAGTATTTTCCCGATCCTTTTAACTCATGTCTCTGATTTTGATACGCTTTATCACATAAAGACGATCTTCTCTTTTATTTCTAGCCAAGTATACCTAACCAAATGAACCAGATCCAATTGATTTGACTATTTCATAAAAATCCATTATTTTAAATATTCATAAGAGTATAGATAATTTATATGAATAATATTTTTTTATAACAATCACAAATAATGACTTAAAACCGTCAACACTAATTGCCAAACATTAATAACTAAACATATATGAAAAAACTAATTAAGTTATCTAATATTTTATAGTTTGCTCCTTATCCAATTAATTAACTAAATATTTTAACTTGATTCTTAATTTAGACATTTACAAATATCATAAAACCATATACTTATGATATTTAGATATTGTTGCTAGATTCATTAAAACCTAAATAAAATGGACTTATAAATTTTTCACACTTAAAAAGATTGAAGAAGAGAAGAGAAATATAAATTTAGCTTAATATATATATTTCTAATTTTTTCTATTTCAAGAGATTAAATTTAAAGTTTCTTTCCTTATCTAAGATTGTTGTTTATTTATTTGTTTTCATTTTCTTTTAATACTGTTTCTATTTGAGATTCCTTATAGCAATATTAATTTTGATGATATAAAATTTGAAATTAGTGGTAAATGAGAAAAATAAATAAATGAATAGGAATTAGGCTATTAAAGTTTGATAACTGTGTTCACAAAGACAAGTTCTGATTTGATGTGTTTAATAAAATATATTTGAAAAAAAAACAGAATAATACCTTTCCTTTTTAAATTAAAAAAAGATATATTTAAAGAAAATCGAATTTTTAAATTTTAATTTAATGTGATCATCCTGAGAATTAATAGTAAATGGTCGATAGTATTGTGATCACTGCAAGGAGTAGAATAGAGAAGTTAATTATACAATTCAAATTACAATTAATTTCATCTTCGTTTTAGGCTATATGATTTATTTACATAAATACATAAATTATTGTTAATTAAAGTGCTTTGTTGATTTAAATTTTTAGAGTGATTTTTAGTTATCATTGGTAAGTTTGCACTGTTTGATTGAATTGAGAAACCAATCTAAGTTTTTTTAAGAACTTTTTGTTTTGAATGCTAAAAATAATTAAGTTTAATTTACCTTTTAAGGAATGGTTTTTCTCTTAAATTAAAGCTTAGCCAATTCTTATCTAGCTTTCTCTTATTATTACATTTAAGTTGCTTTATCAACATAGCTCCATTAATTTTATTTAAGCCAAATCCTTATATCTTCTAAATTTTGTTCTTATATCCTTTTAAATTCATTTTATATTTATGGATCCAATAAATCAATATCAAATTTTTAAGCAAATTATGATAATTTCTATTATAAATATAAAAAAAAACTATACTTTTTTTGGTTTATTGAAATCTAATTAAGATATTTTTTCTAATTGTTTTTTTGCAATAAATGCTTTTTATAGTTTATCATTTAAATCTTCTGCTTCTTTTAATTAGCCGTTTTTTTGATAAGTCTTGACCATATCCATTCCTCTTGTTTCAATAAATCTTCCTAATTCTTAAACTTCAATTGGAATAGGTAATTTTGGATCTTCTTCATAACTTAGTTCTTAATCATTATCTTGATATGCAAATTATGCTAAGAAATCCTAAGATAAATCTTCTTATTCTTAAGAATCAAATTGAAATGGATCATTTTACGAATAAATTTCTTTGTCAATGTCAAATTCTTCAAACTTTTATAATTAAACCTTAACCATATCATAAACTTTCTCTATGCCTTCATTAGATGGATCTAATTGTTGAGCAAATTTTAAATCTTTATAAATCATTTAGCAATCTAATTATGTTATTTGCTCTGATAAAAACCGAGACTAAATTATGTAAAAAAATATTTAATACTTAGGCTCTTAAAATGAATGCTCCAGCAGTAAGAGGATTTAATTATTACCAATAATCGCACATTTTAGTACATGCAGTTTAATTGCGTAAAACATAATAACATTTACCCATCAATTCAAATAGTTTATTCCAAAGGTCTTAAAAACAAACTTAACTTTATATGAATACCTTTTATTTATCGTTATTCAGAATAATGTCTAAAATTCAAATCTTCGAATTTAGTATCATCCCATCTTTTTGTCTATTTGGCATCTGCAAAGATAGACATACAAATCTCAAATTACTCTATTGCATTATGATAATAATCTAGAGTATTAAATTTTGTATGGTACTTTGATTAAAGAATATTAAACCTCTTTCGTATATTAGTTCATAGATTTTCATTTTTTATTAGAAAGACTGACGTGATAATTACTTAAAAGCTAGTCGAAGCATAAAGTATGTTTTTAATTAATTAAAATCTTAAATATTTTTAATATGCTAATTTGATAAAAGATATTAATTTTGATGGGTTAATGAAAGCATTATAATAAAGATGTTAAATTTATAGATAAATTGAGAGAAAAATAGAGATATAGAGAATAATATAAATTATATAAAAAAAAACTATTATTAATAAAAATAAAAATAATGTCAACTAAATTTCGTTAATCGGTGCGATTCTTACTTTGGGTGATTCGGAAAAATGTACCTGGGAGAATTGCATTGTTGAAGTCGTAATGTCCCTCACCTAAATGAGAGCTAAATAAAGGTCGTAACTTGAGGTCTTGCAAGTAAGTGCACTGATGCAACGATTTCAATACTGTAGAGACATGATTACAAAGGAGGGATTTGAGAAGTACAATAAATTTTGCGAATTCTTGTACACAATATATTGCAGGACAGGAGAGAGAGTAATTCGAAAAGGATAGTAGGGAGTGCGGTTTTACATGATATTGCAAGGATAAGTTTCATTGGTGAGTTATAAACCTAAGAGTCGTAAAGCTTAGTTGATGATGGATTAAGAGAAAGTAAGTTAATGAAAGGTTATTATAAGGAAACTGTTCCAAATTATGAGGATGACACTTTATTTAGTGCTTTCAGTTTTAAAGATCTTAATCCTGGAGATCATTTCGGAGACATGTCCTTACTAGATAATGGACAGGTGTCTTGCACGATTATTTGTAAAACTTTTTGTTAGTTTGTATGTATGGACAAACAACAATTTGTAAAGTTTATTGGGAAATCAGTGCCAGTGTTATAGAAATTAAATATATTGGAAGAATAATCAATATTTAATAGTTGGACAGATGGTGAGTTGCGAGCTTTAAGTTATGAATTTAAGAGTAGGATATATCATCAAGAAGAATATTTATATTAAGAAGGATAAAAGAATGTTTAGGTCTTTTTAATTATGAATGGTTAAATTGAAATGACATCAACTCGTGATAATTAAACATATCATCTTAGTTCCATAGATGTGGGTACATTATTTGGAGATGATGCTGACTATCATACATGTAATGCTAAATGTGTTTCAGCCAGAGCTGAAGTACTTGTGATAGGCAGACAAGTATTAAATAGGATGTTGGATTGGCATCCCGAATCTAAAATGTTATACAAATAATAATTATGTATATATTTATTTCTCATGATATAGAATACAAAGCTAATTGGAGATAGGAGAGATTAAATAATCTTATTGAATCTTATGAAGAAAAAACGAAGTGTAAGAGAACATAATCTATTAAAATGTAATTATTGGATTTATTGATTAAACCCAAATATTAGAAGATCCGTCTCTCTCCTTGTGTTAAGAGAGTTACAAATATATAGGATACTATGGATTTTGAAGAAAAGAAAATGAAGCATAAGGAAATATTGGAAAAGTAGAATCTTGTCATTTCTTAACGCAAAATTGAATTCTTTAAATTGGGTCAAACATTCACTGAAAAAAGAAGAAAGAAATAAAAATAATAATAGGCTGAATTGAATTCAAAACTTAAAAGGTAATATGAAAGTGTTATTATTTCTGAACCTCCACTTGAAAAACTCAATAGAGCGTCAAGCACTATTATGACAAAAACATCATAAACTACTTTTAAATTATCACCTCCGAAAAAACTTCGAAAAGTGTTCTCTATTGAAGGAACAACCATTAATATTCATAGATAATGAAATATTAGAATTTGCAATATTAAAAAGATATTTTTATCATCAAATTAATCAATTGAGTTTAATTTATAATTATTACTTATGAGCAAAAAAATTACAATTTCTTAAACATTACCAAAAGTTAATTGGAAGGATAATGATATGGAGGAAGAACTTACTATCAAAATACCTCATGCTAATTTAATTAATAAAATTATTGATCCTAGATCTAGTCCTTAAGAATTCTTTGTTCCAATAGTATATATTATTTGATTTTAAGAGATTTTCAGCTCAATAACATATGAAAGATGCTGATGGATTTTTTATACCTCTACCTAAAGAAGATCCAAAAAAAAAACTGCAATAATAACATCAATATCAAAATGATAGATATCAAATTCAATTAAAGGATTTAGTATCAATTGATGATTTAGGTTATGGCTCAAGTGGAAGAGTAATAAAAGCATTACATAGACCAACAAATTTATTAGTTGCACTTAAAGTATTGATTGTAAATAGTAGACAATTCAAATAGTGAATGATGAAAAATTTACTAAATAAGTAAATTTAGAACTGGAAACCTTAGTTAGTTGTGATCATTAAAACATAATTAGATGTTATGGAGCTTTTCTAGAAGGACCTCAAGTTGCAATAGCTTTAGAATTCATGAATTTAGGCACTTTGCAAGATGTAATAAAAAAACAAGGAAAAATACCAGAAAGCATGTTAGGATTGATTGCTTATTAACTTTTAAAAGGTTTGGATTATTTACATAGAATCAAGAAGATTATCCATAGAGACATTAAACCATCAAATTTATTAATCAATAGTTAAGGAGAGGTTAAAATTTCAGATTTTGGTGTTAGTGGTTAGTTATTAAATACACAAGATTAAAGAAGTACTTGGGTTGGAACAGTCACTTACATGTCACCAGAAAGATTTTTATGTGAACCCTATTCTTCTAATACAGATGTTTGGTCTTTGGGGCTTTCATTATTAGAATGCGCTTGGGGAGTATTTCCTTATCCTCATCCTGGAACAAATGAATCATCTCATTCTCTTGGTTTTTGGGAAATTAAAGAATATATTGTATCTAGACCAGCTCCTCCTTCACCTTCTGATTTCTCTTAGATTGGAGCTGATTTTATAGCTAGATGTTTATAGAAAGATCCAACTTAAAGAAAAAGTGCATCAGAATTGCTTGTATTTATAATGATTAAATTAAAATAGGAACATCCTTTTATAAAATAATATGAAGATGTGAGTTTATAATATTTAGAAGGTTGGCTTAACATTAATTAATGATTTAATAAATAATTATACATCATTTGAGATGTTTCAAATCTGAACTCGATTCAATATTCTTAACCATCATTCCTAATTGGTTGTTTATTTCAATTAATTATGGCAAAGTACACTTAAATACAATATCTTTATCTTTAGTATCAGTAGATTTAGTATGTAATTATACTTTATAAATTTCTTGGTAAACTTTATTCGCGTATTTTGAAGAGACCACTATTTCTTATTGCCAATCTACATCTACCAAATAATTGAAACCAATTTTGGATTCAAAATTTGCTGCTATTATAGCATTATCAGGATCATTAATAAATGATTTAAATTGACTGTACTTTTTGATATATCCATCTACAATAGTTTAATCAAATCCATAATCATATAGGTTTGTTGAGATTTCAATTTCCATCAATTATAACTTTATACATTAAACTGTAAATAGCAAGATTAAGTTGAATAATTCGTTTGTTTAAGGTTCTGTATTTAATTGATCCAATATTTTTGTATTATTTTCTTCACCAGCTAAATTCATAAATACACATTTAGATAGTTTCTCAAAGTTTTATTAAGTAAATGGATCTTTTGCTAATTAACTCAATCCTTTTGATACCTCTTCTGGTATATTTTTTGTTTCTTGAATATTCATCTTTTCTTTGTTTATTTATATATTGAATATTTACAAATTTAGAAGTATATATTAATATAGAAAAAAAGTCTGAAAAGCGGATTTAAAATAACTGTTATCAATATATGAATATTGACAAGTGTACTAAGAATTATTTATATATTATCATTTAGATTATTTGTCTAATTATTCTAGTTTCATAACATCATCATTTAATAAGGCTTCATCCCATGGATCTAATTCACCTTCTTCAGCTTTCCAACCTCCCCATCCCATATCTTCTATTCCTACGCCCATGTCACTAAAAACTATCATGGGAACACTTTGTTCAATGTGTATATTTAATAATCTAAATCCTATATTAATGGTAAATACTTTGGTTTTAAATGACGATCATTTGGTAAAGGATAATGTAGTGTCTTAGCTGCAGGTAAAGGAGGATGATGAGGACCTAAATAAAAAGGTGCACTTCCAATCAATTATGGAGGCGTATTTAAAGTCTTCTTTTATTTGTTTATATTCATTTTAATTTTGTATAATTAGTTAGATTGAATAAATTCATGTTAATTTAAATATTAAATGGGCAATTGCTGTAAATAAACTGGCTAAAAGAATTTCTCTTCTTCGATATAAGTTAATGACATATTATAAAGAAAATCTCTACTTCTTGAGTAATTGGAAGTATTTGAATTATTTAAATGTTAGCAACTCTAAAACCCAGTTTATAATTAGACATCTCTTTAGATAAAGATGATAACTTGGATAAAAGATTCTCATGATCTTTTTGATTACGAAAACACAAATCGTATAGCTTAATCTCTGACAATTACCTCTTCTACTAAATTGTATAGAGATAAGTCGAGTGGAAAAATACAACCTGTTCAATAAGGAAAAACATTGATAAAAATAGAGAATAGATAAAATTGTTTTTGGATAGAACCAGGAGTAAATATTTAATTTATAGATTAGTATATAAAAAATGATGATCATCATGTTTGGCTAGTTATAAGATCAATTTAATAAAAAGATAAAGGTGTAAAATTATAGTATAATGATGTAATAAGAGTTGGAAAGGTTGAAATAAAATTGAAAGAATTTAATTTTGATGAGAGTGAAAAAAAATAAGATGAAAGAGAGACAATTTTAAGTTAAAGTGTCGATGAGCAACGTTGTAGAATTTGTCTATTAGGTTCTGAAAGTATAGATGATCCTAAAATTGAACCATGTAATTGTTCAGGCACAATGGCATTTATTCATTTAAAGTGTTTATAACATTGGATAGTGACAAAATATAATATGGAAAGCAGTAATTCAATAGTATTTTTGTGGGATTAGATGAAATGTGAATTATGTCATCGTAATTTTAAACGAAAATTGCAACATCATGGTTAAGAAGTAGATTTAGTAGAATTAAGCAAAAGATAATTTTAAAGTTATTTGATATTAGAGATGAAGAAGCCATTAATAAAATCAAAAGAAAGATTGACTTATATTCTTAATTTAGAAAAGTTTGAATAATTTAAGATAGGAAGAGCAAACGATAATCATATTCGATTATGTGACATTAGTGTTAGTAGATTTCACTGTAAATTAATAATGGTAAAATTGTAACTCTAATTCGTAGCATAATAAAGAATTTTATATAGAAGATAATAATTCTAAATTCGGAACATTATTGAAGCTAAAATAATCTATGCCATTGCTAAGAGGCCTCTCCAATTTATAAGTTTAAGTTGGCAGAACATTGTTTGAATTCGAAAACTTAGGAAATGGTTACTAAAAATGATTATTAAATTATTAAAATTTCATTTTGTTTATAATAACTTAATAATGAAAAAGTCAATAACTGAAATGTGATTATCTTTACCTTATATTGTTTAACTAAAATAGAGCACAAATATGTTAAATACTAATTTGTGAATAATTCTTATATTTTTAGTATGAGTGTTAATGAATAAAATAAACTGTATTAGTAAAAATAAGATTCAGTGATACTAATCTATTAAATATATAGTAATTTAAATTTAATTAAGAAATAATAAAATGATTTCATAAAAGATTATAATGTGTATAATGTTTTCAATTTAATTTAAATAATCTCTCTAAATAAAAGGATTAAATTTTATCCTTTCTTATTTATCTAGTTTAACATATTGATAAATAAAAATTAATATTTAAATAATAAATTTGATTGACTAAAATTAGATAGTAATTAACAAAATTAATAATTTTAATAATCTAAAACTTTCACTTAATAATTTTTATTAAAAAATCAATCTTAGATTATAAGATTATAAGATTATTAATTATACAGAATCTAAAAATCTATTCTGTTGGAATATCCTAATTTATATAAAGTTATCTTAAAAATAACTTATAGGAATTCATTCAATTATTTTTTGAGATTCATAAATTCTTTTGATAGTATATATTAAGATTTGCATTAAATGAATTTTTATAAATAGGGAGAATCTGATTATATAATTAAAATTGTAGATAGAGAATATTTTGGTAATAATCAAGAGAAAATTGTGGATTTAAACTCAAAATTTAGTTTTAACATATATCTATAATATTCTATAGTGTTTTTAAAATATTCTATAGTGTTTTTAAACAAATAAAAGAAAGAGACTGATTAAATCCATTTACTTTTCTATTTATAAATTTGGCCTTGATGCTCCTTATCAATTTTTTAAAGATGTTAGAGATCTAATAAAAGTGATTGTTTAAAATTAGAAACTAATTGAGAAATAGTTAAAATTACTTTGAAGCAACAACTTCATGATAAAAAATTTCTTTAAAAATTAATTAAAAAAAACCTTTAACAAAAAAAACTGTAGAATGTAATTATGCATATTCTTATTTAGAAAGGTATTATAATATAAACAAATTGTAACACCATATCTTAAGGTTTATTAAATAAGATTACAACAATTTACTTTTAGACACGATGTAACAAATATAAGAATTAATTGACATATTAATTGAAATAATATTTTATGAGTAAAAATTCGAAGTTTTCATTCCCAAAAGCTCCTCGATTTCCATCAATTCGTTATGGAATTGATGTTCCATTTTATGATATTCCTTCAACAATCAAAAAGCGTTCTATAAGTCTTGGCGAAAGATTACCAATAAAAATACCGTCTAATACTCCTTCTCCTTAACATTATTCGATATAAGATACTAAATCTCAGATGAAAAAATCATTTGGAATTGGCAGAGACGTAATTTATAATCTAATTTAGAGAATGTATCAACCTATGAAATCAATTAGTTAAACCCCAGGCCCATAAGTTTATAAACTTCCAAATACTCTAAAAAAAATCGGCTATTCCATTCGTCCTCGCTTAAAGTTATAAACAGAATCTTCTATCACTCCTGGCCCAGGATCATACTATATTAATAGATTAAAGACTATCTTTTGAGAATGATATATTTAATAATATTCCATTCTTTTGAAGAGTAATTTAATAACAGATCTTTACGTTTCCCTTTTCATTCTAATATCTTAGGAATTTTAGAACTATTTTATAAACCTTTTCAAGATAATTTAATTTTCCTAAAATCTATATTTTCTGTCAAAATCATAATTGTCCTTTAAATTTTATTAAAATTCAATAAAAAATTAAAAATAATTCTTTATGAACCTATAATTCAAATTCAACAAAACAATCTCATTTTATATCTCTTAAAATAAATATATCACTTGTTTTCCAAGTAGAAGTTATTGATTATCAATACTAATTATTTTCAATAAAAAATAAAATAATTAAATAATTAAATAACAATGGATTTTAGAAAATTTTAAATTACTATCCTGAAAATGGTAGATATATTTGGCACTCCTTATTTGCACTCTATTAAATTAAACTAAAAAATCTAAAAATCTATTATAGGTGGAATAATCTCTATCTTTATTCTTGGGATTAGTTTAGCCTATTTTGTCTATGTGATAAATTTATGGTTTATGAATCAAATTTTGCCAAAAACGAGTAGCTCGATGAAAGTAGAATAATATTCTGACATTAATTTGCATGAAGATAATCCAATCATTTAATTAAGCTATGGAAAATACTCTGAGCAAAGATTAGATCCCTTTGATACATAAAATAATATATTAATGCCTATTGGGATATATTTCATTGACGGTAAAGCTTAATAACCTTTCTCATTATTAAATAACAAATAAAAATCTGATGTTTATCCAAATAAACTTCTTCCAAGCCTTAATGAATTATTACTTGTTTAAAACGGAAATGTTAATTAAGATTATTAAAAAACAACAGAATTAGTAATTATGATTACTAAATGCAATCCAGCATTCTTGTCTGAAGGAGGTAAATGCGCAACCGACCAATAAATTGAATAATTCTTTGCTACAAGTGTTACATATATGGATTTTTGGATTAATTTGAAATAATACAATGTTCAAACACAAAAATTTGAGGTAGTAAGAAAGTAATATTATTTTTGGTTTGAATATAAAACTGCTTAATTAAGTTAAATTATGATTAAGAAGGCTTATTTACATGTTGATAAAGGCATATTGTTTAATAGTTTTAATGATTATAACTACATATAAGATACTTAGATTATGATGTCAACTACATCAACTAAGCTTTGGGCTCCCTTAGTCTATGAGGATACATATTTAAGTTTAATATTTCGATTAGATCCAGTCTCGATAGATGTACAACTTGTATATCCTAAATTGGGTGAAGTTTTGGCTATGGTTGGTTCAATAGTAAATTTACTTTTAATGGTTAAATACGGAGCTTAATTCTACAACGAATCTTTATTGGAAAATAAATTGGTTGATAAAATAATAAAATATTACTATTCAGATTTTGAAGAGCTTAAGACTTCTTCAGATATCTAAACTAAATATTATTATAATTAACTTAAACAATAGGCAAAAAAAAAGTTAATTTTTCATAATATCCTATATGAATTATCAAGGATTCAGCTATTTTTATTCAATTAATTTGGACGTATATCGATAGAAAATTCTCACTAGCTAAAGTTTAGATTTCAAGATTTCAAAGTAGATTTTGAAGGAGACGCACTTACTGCAAAACAGTAATAGACCTAATTAAATTTGATTGCTCATGAAAATACCTCCAACTTCATGATAATAAGTCTTCCACAAAAGGATAAAATTAAATCATAACGAGGAGAAAAAGTACATCCTGAAATTAGAAGTAGTATTGAATAGTAATCTTTCAGAGAGGAAAAATGATTAATTTTTTAGTATATAATTAATTATTGATGATATAATGTATCAATTAAAAAATAATATTTTTTCATTATTATTATGGTTTCTTGAATTCTTATACTCTATTCTCAACTAAGCTCATTTCAAATGAACTAAAAATTTAATGTAACTTTAAAGAATCAAGATTCAAATTATATCCTTACAAATTATTCTTTACAAGTCTTTAAGAAAGTGGATTCCCAACTAATCCTCCTCTTTATAACAGACGCTCTCTTTATATAATCTTAAGATTTTGTTTTAAAATTCTAAAATTTAGTAATTTATTAAAATTTCTGCTTACAAATTATTTCAGATTTGTAATTTGAAATTAAATTTTATAAGTTATAGAGAATATTTATCAGTTGAAGTCTAGAATTCACAATTTTTATTTAAATAAAATTATATTTATTTCTTCAGCATCATTACTAGGATTTTAAAAAGTAATTTAAGCCATAGTCTTACTCGATTCTGTAATTTTTCACTAAATTCTGATTATTTTTTAACTTATTAGTAGTTCCTAATAGCATCTTAATTATTGAATAAGAAGGGTTATTCTCTATGAAGATTATTTTGAATGAGAATGCATGCTTGTCTAGTTTTAAAGGGAACCTTCTGCTCAGAAATGGTTTGGTTGGTCTTACAAAGATAAGTTACAATGATCAAGAATTATTTGGAGTAACTCAATTATGGATATATTTTTATAATTTATAGGGTCGTTTCAAGTAATTTGAACTTCCTTTATAATATGATTGTGAACGTGGTTTCACAACTACAGTATCTGGTGTCTCTGTAACATTCTTTTTGAACTCTTCTAAGCCGTAACGTTGCTTCTATTAGATCAGATTGACATGTTTGTGCTTTCCCATTGAAATAAGTTTGGACAATTTGTTGTTCAATTTTTCTTCTAGTTTAGGTGTATTATCGCTGAATTTAAAGGCTTTTAATTCAGGTTTGGAACATCGTTCTCCTGAACATAAAACTAAACCAAAGCCAATAGGATAGCAACGAATTTATAAAGGCTGATTACAACAATAGCTGTAAGGTACTTATTTTGAATTCATAAAGAAAACTGTATATGTTTTAGTATACAGATGTTGGCAAATAAGAACGCTGTGTTATCGAAGTTAGATATCTGGGAACATTCTCACTATTAGATTCTGAATATAGATAGATTTTTCATCATTTGGAGAGAGGGACTCTGTTTATGATTCCACATGAACTATGCATAAATTTGAAAAGAGTACTGGCGTTGAGTGTCTCCTTAAGAGTAGGCTCATAGATATGGTAATACGGTTTATCATCTAAATTGGGAAGTAAAGTGTTATTCATTTTAATAAAAATATCATTAGAGTTCCATCTTTTATTGAAACAATTTCTCAAACACTGCTCCAGGCCCTGATGGATCCTAGAAGTTATACAACTTAAGGTTTTCTCTATGAATTTAACATTTATAATAAACTTATTGTAATCTCGGACATCTCTGCAACCTTGCATTCCTCTTAGATACTTTAATAAAGATTCTAATTCTTTATCCTCTTTATTGTCATAGAAAGGAACGATGGGAATCCCATTATCTAATTACCAAGCATAAGAATAAGATGCATTGTCCACCAAAACCAACTGACTTAGAGGCCGATCAAAAATCCTTAGATCCTTTGTGTACATTCCTCCTGTTGTCATAATGCAATTGTCACGATATAAACTATGAGAGATTAGTGTTTTATTAGGATCCAAATATTCAATAACCTTTTAAGCATAACAAGGATGCGATGCAGTGAAAACAATCAATTCAAAATCATTAACCAGTAATTCAAGTAATTTGATTGCTCCAGGCCTTATATTAATTCCTGCCTTGATTGTTTCTTGAGGAGACACTTAAATTGTAAGAATAACATCACTAGGTATAGCTAAGCTTTCGTTGCAATGAACCAAAGTTTCATCTAAGTCAAAAACGATGCTAATTTTATCTAATAATGTAAAGAAAAAATTCATACTTTTATATACATCTTTTTATTTTAGTCGCACCTATTTGTTTTTAAGATCTTTTGGATCTGCTGGTTATAAGTATGAAGCAACATATATTCCTTAGTAGGTTTAAAAAAAATGCTCTCTGTACATTCTGCTAAAATAATCATCACGAATTGGCTTTGTAAAAGCATTCTTAACTTTAGTAATATAGTATTATGGTTGATCTATATTTTATCTCTTGTTACTCTCAAAATATTTATTAGCACTTAGACTTCCTTTACCTGCACTTGTTGGACTAACCTATTGTGATTAGGTTTTTGGCTTTTGAAATAAAGCATTTTACAGTTTTTTAAGGATAAGATCTTTATTTTAACCTACTGACTGCTAAGGACGATGATGTGGTTTCTTTTCACTAGATGGTCTATATGATTAAGTTCCTGTAGGTGTTGGAGGTTTGACTGGTACATGGATGTCTAGTTACGGTGAGACTTTGGTGACAAGTTAGCTTAATATCTTGGATGATTGTGTTGGAGTGATTATTGGATGTTAAATTTTTCCTTCTTTCTTTTTTAGTAATTGGAAGTATTTTTGCATGGCAGCATTAACTTCAGAGTTACTGAGCTTTTTGGCGGATGACTCTCGATTCTATTGTATTTTCTATGGTAAATATGACTTTGAGAGATTAAAATCCATTTAATATCGTTGTGGTTTCATATATATTAAATTTATGGTAACCTAATTGACAGGTTTCCCTATGATTTATGAATTATATTGCTCAATTTCTACACATTTGGATCCATTCTTATTTCGTCCATCTATTGCATCATATGATCATGTAGTCTCCTTATTCTACTTGTTGGAAAATGCAATGTGGTATTAGGAAGTTTGGTGAACTTTGCTTCAACATTTATTTAAGGAGGATCTTACACACTTTCTGTCTTCCTCTTAGTATTCTTAGGTTTTATCAGTAATTTAAATTCCTCATCTTTAAACTTCTTTACACTCTTAACTTTTTCTATCACTATTGAATTTTCTCTCTCATTTCTTGGTGACCCTACTTGCAATAATTGAAGCATAAAATTAAACTTCTCTTTATTTGAGATACTATCGTCATTCACTTTCTCCTATAATCTCTTTCTCTAAATCTATTCTCCTATTCTTTTAAATAATCCTTCCAAAGTTGGAGGAGTACTCACTGTTTCATCAATCTTAGGTTTATAAATAGCTTATATTTCATGGTTATGAACTAATTAATGAAATGCTAATTCATTTAAATGATTCTTTGTATTTTGATGACATTCTTAATTAGCCTACTTTAATAGTTTACATAAATTAGAAAATGGCACATTGTATTTCCATGCCTAACTTCTAACATTTACTAATTACTCTTAATAATCGAAAGATTCTTTCTAGTGTTATGAATTCTTCTCCATCGCGAATCAGATTGAAAAGATCTTGTAATTAGTTCTAACATTCTAGTGGATAACCATGTAAGTAACATTATGATTTCATTTATTTTATATAACTTAATTCATTAATTTTTCCTTCAAAGTTTTTCAATTAATTATATAAGTAATATCTCAGTCAATCTTTTTACTTTAATTCTTCAATCCTAGAATTACCATCCTATAATAATTGTAAATAATCAGTAAAATAACTAAAGCTATTTAAATTTCATCTATTTTATTATTAGAAATACTACTTAAAAGACAACTTATATTGAATAATCTACCCATAAATATAAAATTAACTACTTTAAACTAAATCTAGAAGAAAAGAGTAAAATAAAAAAACTACTATAAGTAGTAGATTCAATCAGAAAACGCCAAGAAAACAGCATTACTAAATATTTCAGAAATACTAAAATTATTACTCATTAAATTATCTTAAAATATATATATATCAATGATTATAAGTTAAATTTAATAAGGAACTCGTTGGGATTTCTCTTATTCTATAAAACAATAAATAAGTATATTATGACATAACCTTTTCTGCTGATTATGGTTTTATTTGATCATCATCACAATGAACCCAAACATCTTTCTAATCAATATTCTTAAGTATATAAGAGGTATAGTGTCCTAATCTTATTTAATATTCTTATTACCATATTAACCATTTCCAAAATGATTTGCTACTGCGAATAAATCATAAATTTTATTACTATTTTATCCTATCTACCATTATTTCAAATTTAGAGATTTTAAAGGGAAATCTATGTCTGATTCTATCTTCTCTAAATATCCATCCTTATACTAAAATCTCTTTAGATGCAAAATCAAAATATTTGGAGTATGTCCTAATGACAATTTTACTATGGCTTATTGTTTTGTTTAGCATTTGTCACAATTAATCTCTACTTTTTCTTCTTATGTCAATATTGAAAAACATTATTCTGGTGTTACTCTATCTTTTCTATTATTTTTGTCTTTATTCAACTATTAATAAGTTTCATTATAAGAAACTACTGTTGAGAATATGTTAAATGCTAAAATATCTATCCAATCCAATACAATACAATAGTTTTAGGGTAAATTCATAAACATTGGATCTATCTCACAAGATTAACCATTACAAACATTCTATTTATTACAAGTATTTGCTGTACTTTTTTCACAAGCTAAACAATTCATATTTTAATCTAAAATTTTAATTTTATATGGAAAATCATTTGATTTAATAAAATTAAGTTCATCTTATAGTGATTCATAAAATGGTCTATTATTTTTTTGTGAACCAATTTCGGATTCCCATTCTGCTTTTCTATGATTACTTTTTTAACCCATATAAAAACTTTATGTATTTTATTTTTGGGAATGATTCAAATCATTTGAAAGATTTTAAGTTACATTAAACAATTAAACTTTCTCTTTTTACATCTTCTAAATGTAAGTTTTCTTCTTCAAATAACCCTACATAAAAAATAAAGGTTTACAAAATCTATAAATCGTTTGGCTTGAATATATATTAAAGCATGAAATTCTTATAATGTTATATGAGAGGATGGCAACAATATTAAAAATGGGAATGAAAATTTCTCATATTATTCAGTTGTTTTATTGTAATATCGATTTGTCACAGTGACGATATTAAACCTTTTTTAATTTTACACCCTACTTCTAAAAGGTTACAGTTGATAATAATAACACGATTATGCATTTTAAGATAGTCCATTCTATTTTTTTATTTGAACCTTATAACATTTTTCATAATTTCTTTCATTAATTTAAACAATCTATCCATGTCTCCAATCTCCCAATCTATCTTCAATATCAATGTAATCAAAAACTTAGAAATTGTCTCTTCTATATGTGAACATACTAATTAATTCTTAAAATTCATCCTCAGCTTCTTTAAACACTTTTGCTACCTCAAATATATGAAGTAATTAATTAGCTTTCAATCCTATCTATCTAATTGGAATCAATGGATTCACATTTCCAAATTATCTATGAACTTAATTTCTATAGATTTCAGCTAATTCAAATCTCTATTAAGACAAGCCAGTCACCTTTTCAATTTCATTCAATAAATCTTTCAACAAGGCATATTTTGAGACTTTTATCCCATATTTATATAATGGTGGAATGTCACTCTACAATGATTAACATTTTTTAAACATGATAATATAGATTGGAATTTCATCATTTAGAGGAATTGGTAAACTCAAAGTATAATATTCTTCGAATTTTTAACTTTTATATTAACAATTCTAACATATCAAAGTATTAACTGTTTTTCCAGTAAACAATTCTTTTATGACTGTCTCAAATTATTCAAAAGAATTATTAATATTCGTTTGCACAACTGATTTCTTTTATAAATTCTTTTTCAACTCATCTGACAATGTATCTAAAAGCATGTTTAAGAATTCTTATGCATCATGTTACTCAAAACCAGAAAATGAAGGCAAATTATGATCAATCGCTTTCTTAAATTATTCTGGTGCAAATGCTTTATCCTTTTAATCCTTCAAACGAATAGCCACTTTAGATAATTCCTCAATTATATAGGGAAATTTAGAATTCTTTAAAATTTCTGATTTAAATGCTTATTTATATAAATATTCATCAAAGACAGGTGTATTTATTAGACATTACAAAACGGTATTAATGAAACAAGTATTTCCCAAATTCAATAAACCAATCTAATGAGGAATATAAAAATAGTTGGGTTCTTATTTTTATTTAGAGTTTGGAGGATATATCCTTTATGATTTTTCTGATGAGGGAATAGAGAAATCCCTTTAATAACTTTCTTTTTGGATATGAAATCTAAGGACGCTAAAATCATCAGAAAATCCGTTTAAAATACATAACAACCATTCATTTGAAATAGGATGTTGAACATCATATAATTATCCTAATGCATATCCAAACTATTGAAATATCGATTTTGGAAACTTACCTTTCAGAGCCAAAGTTACAAAGGTACCAGATACAATTTACAAGTCTAATAACTTTTGATTCAAATCTTCAACAAGAGTCCATTATTCATTTACCTTCATATAATACAACTAGTAATCATATTAGTTATTAATTTTAAATTTTTTAATCAATTTATCCATAACATTTTGCATAGGTTTTCTTAAATTTATCATAAATTTATAGGATTTCTTAAATGACAATTCTCCTTTACTAGTTGTCATAAATCCTTAAAGAACAGGAGGATACAAATCAACAATTTAATTCTTAGTACGCTCATCTTGGAATGATCTTCTCTTATATGCCAAATTATTGTAACATCCATACCATTAAACTAAGGAAAACCATGCAGTTTCAGGTAAGATTAAATAATCGTGATTATTCAAAATGTTAGTTTTCAATTCCCCTTCATATTCACCTTAAATGTCTGAATTATCTATTGGCCCTGGTCTGATTGAAGTCTGATTCTCAATTATTTAAAATTAAGAACCATGTACAGATTCTTATAATCCTTGAATTAATTTCAAGCCTGGATTATAAAGATCTTCATTCTTCTCTTTATATTAGGATCCTTGAACACCTTAATCATCTTATTATGGCACTATTATTTTCTATTCTTCCATTTCCTCCAAATCTACTTTTGAGTTAGGAGCAACCTTTCTTTTTGGATTATTGAAATAGTTATAATTAACATAAAATCTCCATAATTCCCACCATTTGTAACTTATCACATAATATTTTTAAGATGCTGATGATACAGTCTATGACATTTCCTTAATTCTTTCTCTTTCTTTAAGGGGACCAGGTAATAATTCGAATATTTCAAAGTACCTTGTTAAATTAAAGTTTGTCTCTACCCATATTTTAAACATCCCTTTTTACATTTCTTAAATTTCAACATCATTTGTTTATAAATATGATCTATTTTCTTAAATAAAAAACTCCATTTCTGATTTATTCAATTTACCATCCTAATCAAAATCATAAAATGCAAGAAGAATCTCTGCTCTATCGCTCTCTTCTGAATTAAATATTACACTTAACATTATGCAGAGTTCCCTAAAATCTATTCTCCCATTTTAATCAAAATCAAAACATTTGAATACATGCAAAGAGTTTCCCTAATCCTATAAACTTATTACTTTATGACTTTAATTTAGGAAACAAAGTTCTAAATTTTAAATGATCCATCCCATCTATTGGATTCACAGCCAAATATTTCTATTTTAGCATTTGTAAATATGACGCTGGCCACATATCCAATAATGTACTTAATGGTCTCTCTTTCAATAACTATAAACTTAATTTATCATCATAATTTACAGTGGATTCTGTTTGTTTCTTTTTCCACCTGCACAAAAACCTCCCATTTTATATATATATTATTTATTTTTTCTAATTAATTACAAATATCTATAGAATTTAATAACTATTCATTCTTTTATAAGTATACTAATTTATTTTTAAAATTATGAAAATTATTTTATATTTGTATTTAAAGAACATATAATTTCATATCAAATACAATGGTTGTAATTCTTCAGAAATCATTAAAGGATCCCTAATTAAGAAATAAATTAATTTCCAAAGGTAGTAAATCATTAGAATAAATGGAATCAGAATTTTCATTATAGGATTCCTAATTAAGACATTATAAAGATTTTCCATCTTCTTTATTCTGTATTACCTCAGTTTTAGTGATTGTTTAGTTCGATTATTAAACTTACATTTTATTCTCTTCTTCATCAATTTTCTCATTTTGTTCTCTATTTTAATGAATTTAAGCATTATTCATCAACTCAAATCCTTTCTCTTAATTATTGTTACATCCTTCATTTTGATTTTATAATGATTATTTATCCTAAATATTTTTACATCCTTCATTTTAATTTTATAATTATTATTTATCCTTATTATTTTTAATACGATTTATTTCTTCTCGAATCAGATTCTAAAAGCCTTTTAGGCTAACATTACTTATTATGATTTTCTTTTACTTGGTTCTATTTTCAATTAATTTACCAAATATGTTACATATTTCAACTTTAATACTTGTTAAATTGTTAACCAGTTGTTGTTATTATGATTCAAGCTTTTTTAGATTTACCAGAAAATCGTTTTAGATGTAGTTCTAAACTTTTCTCAAAATTTCTGTGAATTCTTCACTTTATGAATGGAGTGACTTTACATATGTATTTGTTCTTGTTGTGTTTTTTCTTTTTGAACTCTTAAGTCTTTGTAGTAGATCTTGAAGCAGTGGTTTTATTGTTTCGAATTGATTTTAATATAGGTTAAGGTTGCTCTTGAAATATTCAATAACGAAACGATCTAAACAATGTTATTTCTCCTTTTCTAATGCATTTAAAAATTTAATCAATAGATCTAAACCTTGTAATTAATCCAATTTTGAGTCTTTTAATCTCTTAATGAAATTAAATTTCCTTTGGCATTTTTTTATTTCCTCATATTCAAGAAATTTTTCAAGACTTTCGTAATCAAACATAAATAATATTAAATTGAATTCAACACCTTTTTTCTTTTTTTATAAAAAAATAATTGTTTTCTATCAAACGGCTATTTTATTAAATAATTAAATCAAATTTCAAATTTCAAAAAGTCTCCAATCTCTTTTATTCTACTTATAGCCCATTCATCTAACTTTTTAACTAGTAGTTATCTGAAATCATAATCAGAGAAAAAAATTTATAGTAAATGATGATTAAAATATTGCTCTAAATTACTAGAAATATCCAACAATATTTTTAGTCTTTTATGATGAAAAGAGTCATGAATATTATGAGATGAATTAAATAGGGAAGAGATTGAGAATTAAAATTATTTAAATTGATTTCTCAAGAACAAATAAATATATATAGTCTTATTACCAAAACTAAGAGTTCATAATTTATGATAAAAGTGAGTAAAATATTTATTTAGATAACATATTCTAATGTAATAGGTTAGAAATTGAAAAAATTATGATTAAAGTATTATTTATATGAAAATCTATTAAAATATTTAATTATTAAAGTTTTTAAAGCTTATTATTGAATAACTAATCTTAGTTGATTAAAATGAGTTCTAAGCATTCAAATGATTTATTTATTAGTGAAATTTTAATACTTTATAGCAAGTATATATTTTGATTAAAATAAATCTCACAATTTGAATTATTAAATATACATTAAAGTTTTTATCTCATTTTGCTGAATTAAGTTGAATAATTTCTCCTTTGTTTGATTAATTGATAAATTAGATAAGATTTGAGCTTTATATAAAATAATTTATCTTTAGAGTTAATTTAATTATTTTGAGTAGTGTTGATTTAAGATTTGAATAAAAAATATTTATAATAAATGAGTGAGAAGAAATAGAAAAGAAAACAAAATGATAAAGAAGATGGAGAATGGAAATGCTTAGAATGTTGTAAATCTTATCTTTCCTACCCGGCTTTCTACACTCATTGCAAAACAAAGCATGATTCTAAGTGGCCTAAGTAATATAGCACTCCAAGACCATTGGAAGAGATTAAGCGTGATAAAACAAAACCGAGAGTAAATTATTTTGAAATAATAGACAAATGTGGATGAATAAAAACAGCATGAAAAGGAGGATTAAATCTTTGAGTTTTTGGGTAAATTAGGATAAAGTAATGAAGAGGAGGATTCCTCAAATAATTGTATAAGACATTATTTAAAACAACCCATTGATCCAATAAAATCATTAAATGACGATCTATTTTAAGGAACAAATTATTTAAGCATTTATTAAAAAGTGTTGAAAGAATTGGAAGAATTAAATAAAAAGGTTCTTGATTAAGAAGCAATATGGGATTTTAAAGATCCTCTAACATTAACAAATGAATTGGAGGAATTCACATTTTCTAATTTAAAGGGAATATTTCATCAACTTGATGGTCAATTGAATGTAATTAATGTAATAGCAATTTTCATGGGATGGTTAAGTAGACATTTAAAAAAGAATGCATATCAAGATATGTCGATAATAAGCATTATTACAGCATTTTTCTTCTAAAATTATTAATCTTTAAAATCTTAAGAAGTAAACACTGAAGGGAAGTTAGATTTAATGTCATTAGATCAAAATGAAGCATAACATGACGATTAACGTAAAAAGTAATAGGAATATTGTAAAATTGATAAATAAAATGATACAGATCTGAAGAAGGAAGTGTTATCTTAAATGAATAGTTACTTGGTATAATAAAATATGTATTATAATAATAGAAAAAAGAGTACCATAAATTTTAGAATTAAGTAACTTACATAAGAACACCGGACATTGCTTAGGCATTCTTTTGTTTATTAATAGATTGGATAGAAGCGTATTCTGATCTTGAAGATTATGTTGAGAGTGGAAAAGAAGTACAATAGGAAAAACAACAATTGTAAAAGCCAAATGAAAAAGGAGAATGATCTATAAAAAAAATCATATAACATAAATACATTACTCTTTAGGATGTTTGATTTACAATCTAATTTGGAAGAATACTTTTGAAAATTGAATATAGTAATAAATGAAATTCATAACTTTTTCTTTAATACTTTTTGTAAATTGATCTTGATACGCCTTAATTATTCAATAAAGTTATCATTTAATGGTTATAACTGTAAGGGTGTTTTAACACATTTCTATAAATATTATTACATATAGATATACAGGATTGTCTCTCATATCTTAATCAACTTCTTCATCAACCTCTTTGAGAAGCATTTCTAAAATTGTAAATTTCTGAGAATTTTTTTTATGACATTTTTAGATAGTAATCCTTTCATTCGAAACATCATGAAGAGTAGGTATTTTTGTAACACTTCTTAGTCGAGTTACTTTTGGGTTGGAGTAAATACTTTGAAGATTAGGAGAGTAATATCCAACTCCAGGATTTTAAGTAATAACAGGTAAGACAAGTCGTTTGTGATTGATTCTTGGCATCAATTTAGTTTTTGATTAAGGTTAATTGAGATTCCATAATGATGGTTGTGATTAATGTCTTTTATCATCATTTTTATAATAATTCATTAAATTAAATGTGGATTTCCTTCTAAACAATTATCTACATCTGTAACATAATAATCTCCTATTTTTTCAAACCATTTACGACCAGTCAGTGTTTCAATTTATAAAACATGTCGGCGATAGCCTTCTTCTAATTTCCCTTCTGTTTATGGAAATCTATTTGAAATAAACTCAATTTGATGTTGCAAGAAGGTTTGACTAGGTGGAGCTTGAGGAATATGTTTGGCCTTACATATATAAATAAGTATTTACAGAAAACTTATAAGTGAAATTGGTTTTTTCTTAGATTAGTGAGTAATCCTTTTTTTCAAGATTTTTGGAACGATCTATGCATACTCCTGAAATTAGATTAGTGCTAAGGATATTCAAATAGATATTGTAATCATTGTATATCCATCCAATATTGTCATCATCCGGAAAAAAGTATTAAATAATTGAATTGTCATTTGGATCAAATTTGTTTAGGATTACTTTTGGTAAATTTTAATATCTCATATATTCAGCCCATTCTTGAATTCTATCTAAGAGTCTTCCTCAATTCATAGGATAATAAAGTTACCTTCCACTTAAATATGATATTTTGCATAATAGTCTTTTGGACTTTGTTGAGTGAATCCAAATAAAAAATGGCCATAAATTCTAAATAAAATTTGATTTCTGGCTTTATTAATATTGAATAACTGTGGATCTGGAAATTTTACTGCTGTAGAAGCCAGTTTAATGGGACACTCAATATGTTTCATAAATTAGTGAAATTAAATTATGAATTTATATATAATATTAATTATCAACAAGCTTCTTAGAGTATATTATCTTTCCAAAAACCTTTTTTGACTTAATTTTTTGAATAAAGAATTCCTGGTCCATTTCGTTTCCCTTTTTTAAAGAAACCATAGAATTTAAATGTTTTAGTTTCTTCTACTGCTTCTCCAGAAACAAAGCCTTATTCAAAATAACCTTTATATCTAATATTACCTTTATTTAAAATTCCTAATCCATGATATTTATCATTTCTCCATTCACCAGTATAAATTAATTGATTGTCTGAAGTATAAAGTGTTCCTTTCCCATGCTTCATTTAATCTTTGATCTCACCGTAATATACGGATTCATCAAGATATAGGATTTTATAATAGATGGGATTTTCTGGCTCTTTTTGAGGACTAATTTAAGATTTTTTGGATAATCTGAGTTCAAAGTAAGTGTTAGGTCTTGAAAAATAACTCTTTTGTCTTTCAATATTAGATTGTTCTGGGAAATAAGAACTATGTTGAGGTTGATTGGATTAGACTAAATATACCAATTTAAACAAATACAATGGATATTAGAATCTATTCTAGGTTATGATGAATATCTATCATTTAGTATTGGTGAAGTAGGAGAGCCTTAAGTATAGAGATATGAATTGGCAAGAGATTAATTTCTCAATTAAGAGTGAGATGGTACAAATATGTTTGGAGGGGCTTGTAGGAAAGGTGTTTGAATGAATAGATTCCTTTACATATTAAATTAAATAATACATGGGGAATACATGTTGTAGTAATTAGCCTATTGATACAGGTATTTATTGAGTTTTTGAAAGATGATTTAGAGAAACCAGAGGAGCGACCATAAGACATAGGGAAATAAAATGATTAAGAACCTAATAATGTTGAGGAGCCATTGAAATAGATCATTTGTAACTTAAATGAAGTTAGAATAGCTTATCCTACATTGTCTGTGTAGCCATCGTTATTTATATAAATGAAAAGAGAGACAATATATAGTACTTATTCGATAGGGAAGTTATTGGGAGAAGGTTAGGATTTTATTAATATTTATTATATTAGGTGCTTATGGATAAGTGTCTATTGTTACGCATAGAGTAACTGGGATGCAAAGAGCTATGAAGGCTATAAGAAAGGATTGTTTATTTGAGGAAGAGTAAGCTAAACTCTTTTCAGAAATGACTATTTTGAAAAATCTCAATCATCCACATATAGTCAATTTGTTTGAATTATTTGAAGATGAGAAGTTTTATTATTTAATAACTGAGTATTTTATGTTAATATATTATTATAGATATTTAAGAGGAGGAGAGCTATTTGATCGAATTTAGAAAGCCAAAAATTTCAGTGAGGCTGATGCTGCAAGATATATGAAATAAGTAATCTCTGCTATTGCTTATTGTCATTCGAATAATATTGTGCATAGAGATCTTAAACCAGAAAACATTATTTTTGCATCAGAAGACCAATACTCTACTTTGAAAGTAATTGATTTTGGGACTTCAAGGAAATTTGATAAAAATTAAAATATGTCAAAAAGATTAGGAACTGTAATCTATATCATATTTATATTCATAGCCATATTATATTGCTCCGGAAGTATTGTAAAAAAAATATAATGAAAAATGTGATGTGTGGTCTTGCGGTGTTATTCTCTATATTCTCTTAGCTGGATATCCTCCTTTTTATGGTAGGAATGAAAATGAAATATTTGACAGAATCTTAAAGGGCAAAATACCATTTCATACAGCGGAATGGAATAAGATATCTAAGGAAGCTAAAAACTTAATTACCAATATGTTATGTTAAGATGTAGATAAGAGATATTCATCTTAATAAGTTTTAGATGACCCTTGGATGCAATAAGGATAAGAACAAAATTTAGTTGATGACAATTTCCTAAAGAATCTTACTGAGTTTAGTGCAAAGAGCAAACTTAAATAAGCTTTGCTTACTTTTATGGCTAGTCAAATGATTTAACCAAAAGAAGTTGAGCAAATCTAAGAACTTTTTAAATAATTAGATTAAAATAATGATGGTAAACTGTCAAAAGAAGAATTAATATCTGCATTTCAAAAAAAGGTTTAAAGTAAAGATAGATTGATTGAAAACATGGAAAATAAAATCAATAAAATTGTATCTGAAATCGATGTCAATTAATCTGGATATATTGATTATACTGAATTCATTATGGCATGTTTAAAATAGGAAAAATTATTGACAATTGAAAAAATTAAACAAACCTTCAAAATATTCGATCTTGTAATTATACTTCACTATTCTAGGATGGCGATAATTATATCTCTAAAGAAGAATTATCGCATATCATGGAAGGAGTAGATGACGATATTTGGAAATAGTTCTTGGCTGAATGTGATTAAGATAATGACGGTAAAATATCAGAAGAAGAGTTTATCAATCTTCTGCAAGATAAATTTTGAAATTTCAAAAATTATTATAAATCTCTACATTTTCTTACACCCTCTTTTACTTATTAACTTAATTTCAGACATACTTTGTGAATCAAACAAAGAATTCTAATATATGGTTCATAACAACTTATAATGATATTTCTTTAATAAAATCATAGTATCTTAAATTTATTCCGAAAAACTTATTGACTGTTAAGTACAAAAGAATTTCATGTAAAATGTTAAAATAAATTGGATTAAATATTGTTTTATAAAGAAAGACGAATTATATTATTTATCATTGATTCATTATCACTGATTCATAACCAACCGTATTTTTTCTATAATTAAATACACCTGCTTTTCAATACATCCTATCTAAATACGATAAGCTATCTTTCAATATTAGAATGATTTTATCAATGTTAGGTCTATTTTTTGGATTTGGTTGTAGACAAGCAAGACACAATCTCCCTAAATATTTCATTAATTTTTAAGGTCCAAGTGTTTTGTCATATTCTTCATTATATCTCACCGAGTAGTTCCAATTTAGATACTTTTGTTCTAAAACCTTTAAATTTTCCTTTCTAAAGTCCTAAAAGATAGTATTCTAATAATTACAATTGGGTAGCGTTCAAAGATCAATTCAAATAATACCATCCCGAATGAAAAGATGTCATAAGCTTCAGTTATATTATCAATGTTGAAAGGTTTCATTATTTCTGGGGCACAATAAGGGAAAGTTCTTCCCTGTTATTTGACTTGTTGCGCAAATTGGACGTTGTTTAAATTAATAGATTCTCCGAAATCAGTGATTTTGGCCAATAAACTTTTGGGTATAAGAATATTAGCAGGTTTGATGTCCATGTGAATAATTCCATAGAAATGACAATATCTTATACCCATAGCAATACTATGTGCCAAGAAAAGTTTTGTAGATAAACTCATGGTAGCCTTATATTTACTCATGAAATAATCCAAAGAACTATGTTAATATCTATCCATTAACAAAATATCTGATCTCTCCTTCAAATTATAAAATTAAGCAATATATGGACACTTTCCTGCAAATTCAAAATAGTTTTTATCAATATTTTGATTAGTTTCTGTATCCTATTACTGCATTGCTTTTGAGAGATGTTAAAGGATTTTTATTTCTTTCTGTATCTTTTAATCATCCTTATTATCAACTTTTATTGCAAAATGCTTTTTAAATTGTTTTATTTTTTCATCATCGCATGTATAAGCGATCTCTTTTGCATAAATAACGCTAAATCCTCCTGAATTTATCTCGTGACATTTTTCAAGTTGGAGTTCTTAGGGGTTTACTTTTATTTCTTTCATAACTTTACTCTATGCTTATATCTATTTTTAGATAATTGGACCATATTGTTCATATTCATGTTTTTCGAAAGGCTTGTGCAAATCACTTACGTAATAAAATTTCTTACTTAGATATAATACTCTTTATTCTTTATAATAGATTGACTGTATTCGGAGGAACTTTTCTCCAAGTCTTATTTTCGCCTTCGCTGTATCTTATTTCTTACATGTATTTATCAAATATATTTAGATTTTCAATTTTTATGCGATTCATTAATATTAAAATCCTTAGGAAGTAAAATCGAAGTGTTTACAACCCTGTATTAATTATGCTATCTAAAAATTCATAAAATTCTTTTAAATGATTTTCAGAAGCAAATATTTTTTCTTCTATATTGGAATAGCATTACAACTTTAGGCCAACATATCCATATATAGGATTGATGAAAAAGCTACCAACTCTTAAGTTATTATTTAAACGAAGCATATATCTCAATAACTGGTTTCTAGTATTCTATTATGCGCATTGAATCAAGATTTACCTTTTCTTTTACCAATATCTTTCCGTCTTAATCCATTAGAATAATCATAATTTTCATATCATGTTGTATAAAATTTAACTTAATTTCAAACTGCAAGATGCAAACAGAATTATGAATTTCTTATGGAATCGTTATTAAAAACACTTATTCATCTAACTCTGTGCATTGTACGTAAGCGCGATAATGATCTTTTAAATAATCTACCAGCTCGTTAACTCTAGAGATTGATTCAACTCTTGTAAATATTTTTTAATGTTTGTTGCTCAAATCATCAGTATATCCCAATATATTTAATATGCTATTATCTTCGAATTCCATTTTGAATAATTTAAATTTCATTCATTTAATAGTTATGAGCATATTCTAATTCTATTAAAATATAGTTATAGTTCAAGAAATTAAAAAAAGTTTATAAAAATAAAAGTTTCTTTTTCAAGATACGAAGAAGTTTTGACATTGTACTAATTATAGGATGTCAAAAATAAACCAAATGGGGGTAAAAAGGCTTTGTTTAAATTATGTATTATAAATCAATTTTAATATCGTATGCATAAAGTATTTAAAGATATAAATTTGTAATTATTCGATAAATAAAAATAATAAAAAAGATATTTTAAAATGGCCACCCCAGAATCATTAAACCCAGCTCCTCTTACAGGTCTTGGAGATCACTCTTTCAAAAAGGTTTTGGAAGATGACTACTCAACTGGAAAATTGAATCTTAAATTTAAGGGAAATACAAAAAGTTTGGGCACAGCCAACTACAAAGGATGGTTAGACATTGATAAAAAATAATCCAAATAAGAGACCAAGTTTTAATTCCCATATAAGAAGTAAGATTATATAAAATATGAAAGTTATTTCTTATAATTAGCTACAAGAGAAGATGGAGCAAAAGTTCATGTTGATTTTGGAAAAGTAACAACTATAGCAAATGGAAATGTTAATCTATTTGCCAATGCCAAATTTGGTAGCTCTGAATTTGGAAAAGCCATAATTAGATTTGGTGGAGTGACTTAATGGAATTCTTTGACTCATCATTTACGTAGATCATCATAAATTTAATCTTAGGTTTTGAATATAATCCAAGCAGTTTTGTGAATGCATTCAGCAGAATATATTGGAAAAATAAATCTTGGGTAGTTGTGGCTGCAGAAGATTTTTAAGTGACAGGCGGATTAGGATTGAGAAGAGTCGACTTTTTGGCAGGACATCTTTCAACAAACTATGATGTCTTCTTCAGACATTTGACTGAAGCACCACATACTAAAAAAGAAATATCAAATACAACAAAAGGAAGACTTATTTTAGATTTAGTTTACAGAAAGAACAAATAAACTTTTGGAGTTGAAACAGAATACAATTTAGCTAAATCTTAATTGACTGCTTTGGTTGGAGTTGCTACAAAAGTAGAAAATGTTGACCTTAAAGCAAGAGTTAATTTGACCCAATAGAAATTAGGTTTAAGTGGAAAAGGAAAACTCAATGATAGGTAAATATGCCCACGATTTATTACTTAGATTCAATTGGTCTTTATCCACTGAAGTTCCCCTCAATGGTACATTACCAACCAAACAAGGAATCTTCCCACTCCCAGTTGGATTCACATTGGATGCATCATTATGATCAATATTAATATATATATGTATAGAAATAAAAATTAATTGTGATTAAAAATATTAATATATTTTTTTGTTATTTTCCTATTTTCATATATAAAAATAAAATTTAATCATTTATCTTAAAATTTTATATATTTGTTGATTAAATTCACCCATTATTGTGATGAAATATTGTTTTCATTAAATTTGAAAATGTATTTCTTTTTATTTCTATCATCAAAAATGAATTTTCCTTTCCCTAACAATTTGCATTAAGTATATTAATTTAAATGGATTATTGTCTAATAAGTATATAAAATCAATCATACTTTTTTGTAATTTAATTAAGGATTAATATAGATAAAAATTGCAATTCCATCTTCATACACAATACTCGCTACTCTGAGAGAAAATTATCTCATAAATAATAAACCGTATTCCTTATCTAATTATCCTTATAAAATTATTTAATTTCCTTTTAGTTTACTCGCAAATAATCCTCTTATTTCTCTTTCTCCAGGAGCAGAAGCATTGTTATCTACGAATGCGCTTTAAATTCGACTTGTCTTTCTCTTAATAGTATTGGTGTTAACAACAGGGACATTTTATTACTATATATAGTTAAAGTAAATACCTCTAAAGAATCGATGCTACTTTAAAATATTATAATTATATTATGTGTCTATTTATACTATTGCAATATATATTACCATCTAACTCACCAAGAAATCTTTTTAATGGATCTTTATCAAGTAATATTTTTATAAGATCCAAAGCATCATTTGGTATATTTTAATCATGTTACCATTACATAGACTATATTATTAAACAATTCAAATTCATTATCAGAATAGAATGGCTTTGATTTGTGTATAAAGTGTAGTAAACAAATATTCGTTTATAGTTAATAAATAAACCATCCTAAAGCCCATAGATCTGCTTATAGATCAATAACATTGAAATCAATTAACTCTGGACACAAGTATTCTGATGTTCCAACAAAACTTGAATCTCTGCAATATTTTAATTAAGGTTTATCAAATTAATCTAAAAAGGTAGATTTTTATTTTTAATATTAATTTCTAATATCTTCTAGTTTAATCCGATATTAATTTTATTAATATCATAAACAAATATTGTTTTAAAATCAATAAGTTTTAAATGTTTATCCCTAGTTAATAAAATGTTTTCAGGTTTCACATCTCTATGTACCAATCCGTTCTAATGTATATATTCAAGAATCAACAATAATTCTGCCTCAAAGAATTTAATTGTTTGATCATTTAAAATATGTTCTGATGTTCTGAGGTTATATAAATCATTTACTTCTCATAAATTCTAATAAATTTCCATCATTTAAGACTTCAAGAGAAAAGTATAGTTTATCATTTTCATCAAAAGAGTTAAATAATCTTATGATTCCATTGTGTTTCAAATTGGTCAAAACTTCTCTTTCAATTTATGCATGGTGCATACTTTTTTCCTTTACTGCTCATTATTTACTTATACTTTGTCCAAAAAAGTCTTGTCTAAAACATTTAGTGCTGATTCATGTCTAGTGTGTTTATTCTTAGCCAATACTACTTCACCATAAGCACCTTTACCCAACGGCTTAATTATGTCAAAGTTATCTAATTTCAGATCTATGAGACAATATGGAATATTTTTAATTACTTTGCATATGTCCAGGTATATCAAGATTCATATATATTATGATTTAACTCTTTATTCATACTTTCATATAAATTTACTAATAATCACTATTATTAATATCCAAGTCTTTTATATAATCAATATCATTATATTTATTAAGTTTAAAACAATTTTTATAAAATTATTATCTTATTTATATTATTAATTCAAAGTTTAGCCAAAAATTTAAATTTCATATATGCCCAAAAATAAAAAATATATTAATGACTTCAGTTATTTTAATTTAGCTTCAAAATCTTTTATCTCAAGATTGTTGAAAGGTAAGATTTCATAAATAAATATAACCAATAGTTAAATTAAATTATATTGTTTTAAGAAGAGAATTTATAAAAATTCAACAAATTTAATATATCCGTACCTTAAAGAATCTAATATAATAATTAATATTATAAAAAATAATTAGCATTTTTTTTAATTTAGTTTTGTTAAATCATTTAGTCGTTTCACTTATTAAATCATTTACTTTATATAAGTAATCTTTTTGAAATCATTCAAAAAAGATTAGACTTTATGAAATTTATTTTACTGTTCTGTACGTGTTTTAGTTCAAGTTGTATCTGATTTTTGGAAATGTATTTTTACTCATTTCTTGAGAAAAGAACAAAATTAATTCGCAATCATATCAAATATAAATTTTTTCATAATCTCAACAAAATCAATCAATCGATCATTATAATTGATGTGTTTAATTTTAATTGATCAAATTCTCTTATACATTAGAATTTTACTTTTTGATTATTTCTTGTTATTTTATAAAAATACCTAAGGCTAAAGTATTGAAGATATTTTCAATATCTTTATCAGTATGAGCGCTAATTTCTTCATATAATAGATTGTTTTGTTTGGCAAAATCTGCAGCTATATCTTTGGGCACCTTTCTAAAATATTAAATAACTTATTTTAATCAACCTGGCTTAGTAATTATTTTTCTCTATATCTATTTTATTACCTATTATCATTATGACGACATTTTCATCAACTTTATTTCTTACATCCTATAACCAATTGCTTAAATTTTCAAATGTCTCCTCAGATGTGATATCATAAACTAAAACTACTCCTAAAGCATTTCTCAAATGACTAATATAAATTTTATTTTTCACACTCCAATTATTTATTTATAACGTTCTAATCTTGCCATATCCCAAATCTAAAGTTTAATATTTAAATTTTCATATAATGTAATAGTTTTTGTAGCAAACTCCACACCAATTGTAGGATGACAATTATTTGGCAAGCATCCTTTGGTGAATCTTCTTTTTAATTGGAATACTCACCTCGAAATTATATTAGTTTTGCCAACCCCACTATCACCAACAAAAGTAACTTATAAAATTGCTATGAATCATTACTTTTAAAAGTTTAATATTCTTATGGATTATCCATTTCTTAATGTATATTTATATAAATTAATAATAAACAATCTCTTTATAAATTTTAAAATATTAATATTTCTTTTTTTTTTAGCTATATTTAAATTTATACAGAATGAATTTTAAAGTTATTTTTACAAATTAAAATATATGTAACTTTTTAAAATATAAAAATAGATTTTTGTAAAAAATGTTAAATTGATACTTAAGAATAATTATATCAAGGTTATTGTAGTTGATTTAAAATGATTATATTTATTAATTGATGCTCTCTAAAGAAATCGTTTTCGTTTTCTATAAGATTTTATTTTAAGAAAATTAATATTATTAAAAATTTGATAATAATTTGAAATGAAATATATTGTATAAGTGTTTTATACAATCTATATATAATATCATTATGATGTAACTATTTAGGTAATTATGGATTGATTATACTGATGTTAGACTATTAAATCAAATAATTAATTAAAAAATGTCAAATACTAATAAGCCGCCCCTTGTAATTATTCACCCTCTTGTATTGATCTCAGTTGTAGATCACTATAATCGTATCATTTCCAAAACTCAACAACCTAGAGTAGTTGGTGCATTATTGGGTAAGAAATTCAATTTGAATACAAGGTGAAAGAAAACCTGATGGTGTGATTGATATCACTAATAGTTATGCTCTTCCCTTTGATGAGGATCCAAAGGATTAGAATATATGGTATTTAGATCATATTTATAATGAAACACTATTTGAATTGCATAGGAAAGTATAATTAATTTTAATAGTTTAGATTAATATCAATGAAAAAATAGTTGGATGGTATTCAACAGGATCTAGATTTAAACCAAATGATATACAAATCAATCAAATATTTTACAAATACACATCTACTCCAATTTTTGTAATAATT